>VZTG01008536.1:330837-358735 GCA_013397845.1 Melanocharis versteri
CCCGCTCCCGCGGGCGCCGCTGGCTGCGCGCTGCGCATCCGCAACCCCGCCGTGTCGTTTCTCGCCGCCCAGCGCCGAGCAGGCTGTTCCTATAAAGTTGGAGGCGTCTCCTTAAAAATCCAGGTAAAAGATGCTGGAGAGCAGGATTAACAAATGCAAAGGAGCGCCAAGCCTCCTGCCAGGCAGGGACATAAATACGGTATGCGCTTGGTGGTACTGCAGTCCTTGTGTACATAAAGGGAAAATTAATATACCTCTAAGCGTCACTTTTTTACATAGTGCCACATACATTGTGCCAGCTGATTTTTGAGGACTAAGACAAGCCTTTATGTCTCCTCACTACCCGCACAGCTAACTTGGTAAGGGACATCTTCCAAATAGGATATAGTTGCTATGCTAAGGTTGCATAGTATGTGGCATTGGCAGCCATATCGCTTCCAAGCTGGGATAGGGTTACTACTGATGCTGTGAAATGCAAGGCCATAGATCATAATTTCAGGCCAAAGTCTACATGGTTCAGGGTAGCTAATGTAGTTTTAAGTAATTGTTTTAATATGTAAGTATGTATTGTTGCCAAGACTCACTATATCATATTAAATGGCTATAGAATGATGTAAACTGATATGAAAACTATATTCTCTTACAAAGTTTAGTGTCTGAAGGAAGAGTCTTTCACGATCCCTATTCCTATTCAAAGTGCGTTCACCTGATTGCCAGCAAACATGTCTCTCTCTACATCAGATCGCAACTGCACAGAGTGAACTCAGACCGTTAGAGAAGAGAATAAGGAAGCTTCTCGTTCTCCCAAATGGGTCTCTTGAGCACGCCGCTGATGGGATGCCAGCAGAATGCTAGCAGCTACATCCAATCAAAGCACTGATATTGCTTTGATTTTTGAGGAGTTCAGCTCTTGATTGAGTTCAGCAGCCCTGCACCCACAAGGCTATGGCTGGGAACTGCAAGGCAGAGAAAAAGCAATTCTTTCTGTCCTCTTCACAAAATTCTTGACTGAGTAAAATTATTTCTTTATTTTTAAATTTTCTTTTACAAATGGGTGTGAGCGCTATTTTTTGGTTGCAATTTCCTGTCAGAGTTAAGTTCAGTTTTCATCACCGTGAAGTTCTGCTGCTCATTTTGAATGCAAAAGAAAAGACCTGAAAGAACCTGTGGGCTTTGTTTTTTGGGATGCGCTCTGAACTCCTCCCATCTGAAGTAGGCACAACTAACCTGCCCTACAGGGGCTTCTGATTTGTCTTGCTGTGGTTGGATAAAGTTTTTTAAGGGTTTTTTTAGCATAGGGGAGACATGATATATTGATTCAATTTGAAAATCCTCAGATATTATCACTGCACTCCATCTTGTGGAAGAGACAACAACATGTTTTAAAATGATCCTGTAGTGGTTTGAGTAATTAAACCTAACAGTGTTTGGTTCTTACCAATATGCAAAGAACTGCATATAGCAATGGATACAAGAAGTTGCCTAATTGTACCCAGTGGATTTGTGTAAATGTCCCTTGGTTTTAGGTATGAACTTCACATCTTCTTTGTTTTGGAAAGGAGCTTTAGGAAAGCATTCGAAGAACCTAATTTGAAAAGCGAAACTAAAGAAGAAAAGAATCTGCTTTCTAGGTGAGGTTGCCAAGGAGCACTCCAGATTTGGGAGAGATTTGGGGATGGTGATCTGTTGGGAATATGTGGCTGAGGTAAAAACTCTGCTAAACAAGATTGCTCTTTAGGGAACTTACTGGGTTTGGGGTTTGGTCTGTGTGGTTTTGGTGGTTTTTTGTTACCTCTGTATTAAGGACAGTAATCCAGTTGTATCTGGACAGTGTATTGAGGATCACTGTCTTACCAAAAAAAAAAGAAAAGAAAAGATGAGATTCTCTCATGTCTTTCTGAAACTGCCTTTCATGGCTTGTGACCTTTTTCCCCTTGATGTTCAGTGCTGCTTTGGGAAATCAAAATAGGTATTGAGGCAACAACTGTGAACGATAGCAAGGGCATAGTCATACATATTTGTGTCTGGCCAGATTCAGAGAAAATTGAGAAATTATCTGGATTCACTGCTATAAAAAGGTTAACCTTATAATAGTTGCCCTAGGACAAGCTTGAAGATAAAGCCATTTAACTTTAATGAATAACTTAAAATACAAAGGGCTAGTTATTCTAACTGTTCCTTGGGCAGAAGCAAAAAGGTTTTATTGAAAAAAGACTGTGGAAAAGCTTAGTCATTCAGACCCAAAGAAGCAGGGAAAAACAGGTCTTGCATGGGAAGGAGTTAGGAGAAAATTCTATTGTACAAATAAGGATCCTCTGAATTACCTCACTCCAGAAGTAGGTTCTACAAGGAGACTGAACTTTATTAGCAGCCATGAACTTTTCTTTTTCTTTTTCTTTTTCTTTTTCTTTTTCTTTTTCTTTTTCTTTTTCTTTTTCTTTTTCTTTTTCTTTTTCTTTTTCTTTTTCTTTTTCTTTTTCTTTTTCTTTTTCTTTTTCTTTTTCTTTTTCTTTCTTTTTCTCCCCCGTAACTCTCCCCTCTCTTGCAGTAGCAGTGATGTCTATGCCTCTCCCTGTGATGTGGCATGGAACAGCAGTGCTGAGTGAAGCACTGGCCTTTTCTGTTTCACTTACCAGGAAGGGGGTTGGACAACAACTTGCTGATGGCTGGTGTGCTTTACTGCTCCAAACCGAGCTGTCTGGTAAGGTAGAATTGATCTAACTAATGCCTCAGTGCAAACAAGGTCTTGGAGGTGGAGTGTCTGTCTACTATTGTAATAGTGGAGACAAGTCTCATTAATTCCTGATGTATACTAAAGGCAGGCAATCTTCATTGACTGCAGTGTTTGTTAGCCTTTTCCAGACTCCTTGGTCATTTTCCTAAAGCAATGACTCATTACTCCATCACTGCACTGATTACATTAAATTGTTATTATTATTACTATGAAAGTAACATAATGTTCATGTTAATTCACTTTGTGCACAGCTGTCAGAATTCTTGAAACAGTCCTCAATTGAAAGAAACCTACGTGAGCATTTTGGCATTATTTAGACTCTTTCTGGTTGTGCTTTTCGATATTGTATGTAAAAACTTGGAGCAAATGACTAGACCTCTTTGTGAAACCATTAGTATTGTGCGAGGGGAAATCAGGACATTACTGATCTTGAGTATCTGCTCTAGTTCAGCCTCACAGATTTATTTTTTTTTCTTACAGAACTGGCAAAGAGTAATGTTGGGGCAGGGGTAACAGGGAAGATTCCCCAAAATGAAGTCTACTTTTTCAAAGCATTCAACATGGATGATAAAATAATGCAGTTAGGTTTGGTTTTCTAACAGTAGCAAGAAAACATGCAGATGAACAGAATAAAAGTCAGATGTTAAGAGAATTTATAATTGCATTTACTTTATTAAGCAGAGAGTTGTATACAATCCCAATAGAGTCTTGAGTTTCAAGGCTGCCTCTGAACTCTGTGCTCTGGAGAAAAGAGACTTCAAAATGTACTTTCTGCTATATGCGACTTAAAAAACCTTTATCATCCTTTTTGCCTGCTTTTTTCTTTGTAATAGAATGAATTTGAAGACATGAAAAAACACAGCATAGTGTAACAACGAAGGAACAGTGCTGAGGTCTGACCTTGGTGGATTATTCATGTTCTTGAAGTTACAGAAGTATTTTGTTCTGCTTACCACAGTAACTGGAGCAAGGGAAGAAAGACTGAGTGAGTAAGGATTATAGTGGAAAAACAGGCTGCTATTTTGAAATGGAAATTTATGACATTGACCTGGGAATTGGTGCAGAAGGCTGGTGAATTGGAGCTGAGTTTGAAATGTAGCATGAAAATGCTTTCACACCTTTTCTCTAGAAATATGAAATCCTCTAGAGCTGTGTTTGCAGTGGAGCAAGTATCAACTAATCATTTCCTCACAGCTTCATTACTTTGTTTTTTATCTTGTTTTCACTCTGAGAGGAAGAGAGAAAGAGAAATCATGTCAGCAAATTTTTTCTCATTGCCAAGCAAATATGTGATAGTTTAGTATACAATTTCAGGTATTGCCACACATTCAGTGTCTCTTGTCCTCTTTTGGCCATCTGACTGCTGTTGAAGTAATTCCTCTTTTATTTCTCATAGCAAAGATGAAAAGATGGTCAACAAACCTCACAAATTCACCTGCCTCTCAAAGGCCATTTGCTGCTTCAGTTGCTACTGTTTGCCTTTGAAGCAAGATAAACCAAAGCTCTCTTGCATCAGTACACCATCCACATCAGCACAAAAAAAATGTTTTGGGAAAATTCAGCATTCAGTTCCCAGCCTACAAGACCCTGTAATGTCTGGGCTGTAACTTAAATCTTTCAGCAATTATAATAATTTCAGCAGCTTGTGGAAGTGGAGGACATGGCACAGAATAGTCTCCAATGTAATATTTTGCTCTTAAAGCTCAATTTTGAGGGCCATGTATCTTTACCACATATCTCAGTTTTAAGAGAAGAATGAGACTCACAACACTTCTCTTCATCTGAACTCTCCCATAATAGAACCAGCAAACCTCCTTTTGTAGTTAATATGCTGGACAGGGAGGCTTCGTCCAATATTACTGGAAGTGATAAACTTTTTTATATGACATTTGTTTCATTTTGTTCTGTAATCCAGGAACCAGGGGCAAAAAATATTTCCTGGATTTCCTATAGAGAAACTATAAACTTTTTTCCCCACTCTCTGCCCTCCCCTCCTCCCAGTTCAGTGTTTCCCATGCTTCCATGATTAGGGTGTAATAAAAGAAGTGGTCTTCCCCCATTCCAGTCCCATCTGTGCCTGGTTTTGGTTTTTGCTATTTTGTCACCTTCAGCATAGATTTATATCTGCTCCAGTTACTTGGTACAATTTTCAGTAGGATCTCTATGATACCTATTGGTATCTCTGTTTCAAAACAATTATTTTTACTGGTAATATAGGAATTAAAGTTAGCAGTCTTTGTTTTCAGCAAATCCTTTGGGATCCTTACATTACAGTCTCGTGAAACTGGCTGGAATGACTTTCCAATATCTTAGTGCAGGAGCTACGGTGTAGTGTGTGAGCGTGTCCAGTGTTTTGTGCAACTACACTCTAAGAAAAGAGTAACAAAACAGGACTTCTGCCACAAGCACCTTTCTTTTGTGATGTCACAAATTTGGTAATCTAATTCTGTGCGTCATGATAGAATTGTTACCATTCATTCATCAGCAAATTTGACTTTTAGAAGATGCTAGAAGTCAAGATGGAGAACATGGATGATATTTATCAGAAATATTTTCATTTCTTTTTATTTAGAACCAAAAGCAATGCCCCATGAACTTAATTTTATGAAGTTACCTCTATAGTAAAAGTGGTTTCTGAACTGCAAACCAATGACAAATGGTTCACAAGATCCTTGAGTTAAATAAAAATAATGGCGAGACACTAATCAGTGAAAGAGAGCATTACATTAAGTAAGGTATACTATTTACCACTGGGAAATACCTGTGTTGGAATCCCCTTCTCTGAACTGGTAAATAACTTCAGCAAAGAATGAACATGAAATAGGACTTTAAAACAAAATTTTCTGTTCAGTCGGTTTAATGGAAATACAAGAATTTTACTGAGATATTGCACATAATTTTTAGCTGTCTCTTCAAAATAGTTACTACCCTATTTTAATTGTACCTAGGATTAGCTAAGTTTTCAAATTCTCTGTAAGTTCCTTTTGTCCTAAATATGTCACACCATTTTGAGAACAGCACTAGTAACTCAAGAGTGACTTTCACCTGTGGAGGCCTTTACAAGTCACACCCCTCAGAGAGGAAAAAGATGTTCTAAGAACCTCCATGAATGGGGAAAATGCCCCGCTGAGTTGGACTGTGGATCTTTTTTTTTTCTCAGAGGGTAGCAAGAGACCCTAGCACACATCAGGTGCTTTGAGTGTACATCAAATGCCATCTCTCCTCCAGAAATGGTCATTGAAGTTCCAGCTGTGCTTCTCCCTCTGCACCTTTTATTTATATACTCCCTAACCAAGACCCTCTCAAGTTGCAGGATCTCCTCATCAACAGCTTCCAGGCCCTGTTGGTTGCTCATGTCACCAGAAGAAGGTAGCTGGATGGAGGAATCCTGGTGACAGTGGAACCTGTGTCCATTCATTTCATCATCCTCCCACATCTCCAGGCAGAGCATCACTGGGCAGCATCCACCTGCTCCTTGGTTAACCTTCGAGAAGTGATGAGTGATGTCAGGATGTCTCTGCTTCATGCCCTCCTCCAGTTCCCTAGCTCTGTATTTTCAGTCCCGTAACTATTCCCTTTCTATCATTTGTTGTTTGTCGTTGTCCATTTTTCATCCTTGTTTTCATTACCTATAGCCTTCTCCCTCTCTTGGGGGGTCTTCAATGTTTTGCTAATATAAAATTCTGGTTCTTCTAAACGGAAAAGCAAATAGAAACAGCAGCAGTAGGAGAAACTATTTGCAGAGTGCACATAAGCTTGGCCTCCTTCTTCAAAACCTTCTCTTTGTACTCCACTAGCTTCTGTGGCTCTTACAAAGGTAAATCCTTGCCTAGTCCTTTCACTGTCCTTCTTCTGGACTTGTTGTACATGAACTTATCCAATCCCTGTCTGAACCTGTTGTTGGGATCTGTTTCCACAACCTCTTTTGGAAGCAAGTCCAAAAATACACTAGCCACTGTAACGTATTCTTTTTATCAGTTTTAATTTAATTCCACTGAATGAGCCAAACTCTGCAATTTGATGAAAAATGGTTCTATGTTCATCCTTTCAGCCACCTTCATGATTTCATAAAGCTTGAACAAGTCTCACCACTGCCTTCTCCCAGTTGAATTTTTTTTAGTCTGATCTCCTAAGACAGTATCTCCCTTTAATCCCTTTAACAATTGCAGTTGTCTTCTGTGTATCTTCCCTAGCTTTTTCATGTCCTATTCCAGATATTAAGACCAATTTTATTTTGAGTCCCGTGAACAATTACTTTTACCATTTTTTATATAGTGCATGAATATGTCTATTGGTCCCAGTGCTGTAGGTCTTCCAAAGGAACAGCTCTACCTGGAGTGGAGTTCTTATTTAAATAAGCTCAAACATATCTTTGTTATAAGGTAGATGAGGTGAAAACACTGTAGATCCTAGCTAGGAGGACAGCAGAGAGAGAAAATGAGAGTTGCCTTTGGATCAGTACCTGAGACCTAAGATTGAAAAGCCAGCTGCTTCTTTTGGGGCTGGTGATCTCCATGCTGAGTATGGAAAGAGGGGAGGAAGGGGTGTTCCTTAAGCATCATTGAAATCTTCATAGATTTTGGTTCCTTTTCTTAATTTAATTTCTAATTTTCAGATGCTTAAGTGCCAAAAGTGAACAACTAGGAGGTTTTTATCCGAGACTTTATGACATTGAGCTGTTTTTGTGTGTATGAATGGAGATATGCTCATGTGATGCACTCTTTGACTTGAAGGCCTTGCACTAGCGTTCAAAGAAAGAGATACAGGCTGAGGAAAGAAATTTTTTAAAAATCTATTTTCCTTGAAGAAGTAATTGCTTTCTAGAAATCAGATATTTTGCATATTACATTTTTCTTGGCACATTAGTTCTTGTCTATTCAGTATTCATATAAAATAATAATGTAGGACACCTGTAAAGGCAATTGCACGGACAGCAGACTATTATTTTATAAGGTTCTTTGCTGTTGTATTTTTGTGTTTTAAAAATCCAGACATTTAAAACCCCATTTTATAGCAAGTAAAAGAAGGTGCTACCTTTTGGGGGTTTTTAGGGGGTAAGCATTGTAAAATATCCAAAGAATATGTAAAATACCTAGTTAAAAATTAATATTTTCACACTTCTATTCTTATGAATGCTGATTGCTGGAGAGGAAAGGATTGTTAATGTGAAAGCCCTATTTCCTTTTAAAGCAACTCTGTGTTATTGAAAGTAAACAAGTTTGAAGAATGAACTTTTTACTAATGATCAGCATACCCTTTCCATTTTTGTCTTTAAATAGACCAGCTGATGCCAGATCTGATTTTTTTTTTTTATGCAGGGAGGAGGTGATTACAGCAAAGTTGTGTTAAAACCAAAAAACTTGATAAAGCCATCCTCTTTTCAGTTTCAGATGTTTACTGAAGCATATTTCTCCTGATTGCTCTACATAAAGTCGTTTCTAATATTATGAATGATATCTGTAAGTACACAGGCAGTGAGATGGCAATCATCAAAGAGGAAAAAGAGCTATGAATAAATTTGTGGTTGAAATTTAGAATGCTTCTAATAATCAGAAGTATCAGGTTCTCAAATAGTTTTTCAGCAGAAGTCTTGGTGGGATGATCTTTCAGTACAGAGATGACATATGTGACTTCTGGCTCTGCCAACTTAATCACAAGACTGTAACACAGCCTGCAGTCTTTATTTCTTGTGCAGAACCGAAAAATAAAAAACCCAGTCCTGAATTCCACAGTCTAAGCATCCTACTGTCTACGTGGGGAGAAAGCTGCATTTCTAATTTAGGGATTAAAAGGAAAAAAAATCTACATTCTTTGCTACACCTTGCCTGTGCAGGCAGTGAGCTCTTACTGAGCTGTGGAGTTATTTAACATAACTTTTGTGAAAGCATCGGTGGAAGTTTTAGACACGACTGTATTTCTGCTGGAGGGCACTGCCATCAGAGCAGAGCTGGCAGAAAGGCTCATACAAGTGTTTCTTATTTTCTTCAGCAAAAGGTCAGCCAAGAGTAGCTCAAAATACATTAAACAATAGGTTAAATGATGCCAGCTGACTTTGTGCAGAAGTAGATTAGGAGTGCCCACAAAGGCCATTCCACAACTGAGCTCCAGAGGCAGGTGAACTCGGAAAGAAAGGACAACAGCAGCTTCTGCCATTTCTGTGGTGACTGACACAGCTCAGTAGCTGTATCTATGCAACGGATTATTTCTGCTTCTGAATTACAGTCTCCTTGCAGAGAGGACTGTTGAAATATTAGGCTTGTAACATTTCTGGACAAGTTGAAAACACTGTGCTTCCAGATATATGCATTTTCAGATGCTTTCCTGTGGTGCACTGAGAAATGCCTGATAGATAGAAGGAAAAATCAATGGGCGATACAGACGTGTGCTTGCTTTCATGCTGCCCTGATGCCCATTTCTTCTTGGCCTGTTTGGACGGTTCTGTACCACACTGCTGGTCCTTTCAAGTGCTGAAATGCTGCTGAATGGGTGTTTGACACCTTGACCAATGAATGTCAGTAGATGTTTACAGGAGCGAGAAGTAAGAAACATGTACCAGATGATTACATCTGCTTTCCAGCAGTGAGCGACTTCTGAACTTCCTAAACCACTTGTTCTTCCTAGGAATTACATACCAACTTCTGTGTTTATTAACTACACATGAACTTTTACTTAAGTGTTGATTTTTGGGATGTTTTTCTCCTTTGTTTTAAATCTACTTACGCTCTTGACCTCCATAACATCTCATGGCAATGAGTTCCAAAATTTAATTATACATTAAAAGAAGGAGTAGTTCGCAGGACTTGCAATGCACTGTAGCTACACATTCCTCAAAGCCTGTTTGCCATTTTGGTGCCCTCGTTGCAAAGTTCCAGCCTACAGGGACACATAGAGAAACTAGAAATGGAAAAGATCTATTGTATCATAGTGTTAGCTCCAGCCTTAATAGAAAATGTTTCAGTCACAGCTTGACGTGATAACATCAGTGTACTTAAAAGATACAGCAGGTCTCAGAACAGTCTGCAGGGTGCGAAAACAAAGACTTCTACAGCCCCCAGGGTGTTTTTCCTCAACAGAATGAACAGGGCAGGATTCATGCTAGAGCTGCTGTGAACATCTCTGTTGGAATAGTTGATATTTTCAGGAGGCTTGTCATTTTCCTGACAATTGTAGTTCTAGAGATATTTCCTGTCCTTCTTCAACAGTTGCTAGACTAACACTGTGTGCATTTTCTTGTATAGGTATTACAGAGATTACATTGTTGTATTAATGAACCACAGTTTGTTAAATGTCTTCTTGGGGAATACGGTTGGTTTTCCATACCATAACATCAGTTAAAGAAGAGGCAATAAATTGGTGAGAGTTTACTACAAATAGTCAGTCTAGAAGTAGCGGTCAGTCTTGAAACATGAAGGTAGTTAACTCCCTGTGGTAACTTTCTAAGGATTATGCAGGATTGTCTCTCACTGGATATTACTTGATCAGTAGTGGGTTTCTTATTTTTCCCCTAAGCTTCTTCTGTGTTTCAAAGAAATAGGAAATTAAGGAAGCATTACATCACTTTATTTTAGATCACATTAGAGCATCTCAGTGGTCATGTCTAAGATTATTTAAATTATGAAATAAGAGCAAAAGAAGAACTCAGAATAACCATAAGCCATTGAAAAAAACACAATTTCCTCTGGAATGATTCAGAATAAATAAAGATCAGCTAGTTAAAACAAAAACTCCTTTAGTAACCTACTGAAGGCTTTTCCTAACAAACAACAACAACACTGCAGATTTATATAATATGTTTATTTAGTGGGAATCCAAAGTGGTATACAGATGATTTATGGGAATATTTAATGCATCTCTAAAAAGCAATCTCTTCTTGAGTAGAAAAAATGTAATTATCAACAATAATACACTGTATTCTGGATCAGCAGTGTGATTTCTGGAATATCTGGATAATTCTATCTATAGGCAAAATATATGAGCTGCTGTCCATTTTCCTCTTCTCAGAAAATAATAAGAAACAAATGCTGAAGAAAATGCCTAACTATGTGCTAAAAAACATTCCTCCAAATCAATCCTCAATATTTGATTAAGTTATCATAGATTTTACGTTAACCCAGATATTTTTTTTCCGAAAGAGAAAAACTACATTATGGTTTTTTTTGCTCAGGAAGTTTTTAATCCTTCAGTCCTGTTATTGGATGAAAGGTTTTATTTCCATCTTTTTTTAAATGGAAGTTTCTAAGCCTTATTATTGTAGAGCAGATATAAATCTGCAGTAAAGGTTCAGTAATTGTAAACCAAATAAACCCTAGGAACCCCATACTTCTTTTAAAATTCTTTGATGCTTGAGGGCAGTAATACAATTCTTGACAACTGAGACAAAAGACTTTACCATGCTTGGGACTGAATAATATTGTAATTCCTACCTCTTTGTAGGCATTTGTTGTAATGAGAAATTACTTAGATTGTTTTACAGCCTCACTTTGCATTCCAACAAACTCATACAGATTAGGTGACTCCAAAGTGAAGATGTTACTTATTTTTGAATGTATATCCTTTGTTCCAAAGTGCCCTCAATTAATGGGAACATTCAGTGGTATGCTGAACAAGGACACCAAGCTTTTGTAACAGATGAAATTTTGAAAAACTCAGTAATTCATCCCATCATCTGCCTGAGTTTATTTTACCTGGATAGAAATGTCATACACATATTTATTACCACAGTATATATACTATTGCTAGGTTTTAGACCAGGTACAGGATTTAATGTCTGATAATATATGTAGGAAGAAGAATAAATTGCCAGTTTGTAGTTATCTGAACACAAAGTTGACAAAATTTGATACAGGGCAGTTACTTAAAAGGGCTCAATTCTGTTGACCCAGATCTCAAAGCTCATCATAGGCTTTTTATATACTTTTAACCATTATAAGTGGCTCTGATTTATATACATTTCTAACTGAAGCAAGCCTTCCAGACTGCACATGCATGAAATCCACCTACCAGGCATATGGGGACTGTGGAGCAAATAAGATACAAGCAGCTCCACAATCGTACACTGACTTTGAGGGAAAAATGAATGCCTAGTGAACCACTATCATCACTGCACTAAGTTTTGGAAGTCTGGTCAAAGCTGCCCTTCTCCATCCCCACTGAGAATTCACATAGTTAAAAATAGAATAATGGCTTTATTCAATATTGCTTTTTTTTTTTTTTTTTTTTGATACTCAACATTGATTTTCGGTGTAATTCTGTTCCAGGTGTTTGTACTCTACAAAAGGTTTTTGTTTCTAAGTACATGTTCTGCTCTGGTAATTATCCCTCCTGCTCTGTAATTCAAGCCTGAAAGTTGATTTATTCTCCATGTGTTCTTTGTAGAATTAAATGTGTCGCCTTTGTAACTGACTTACATCTGACAAAGCTGATCTAAAATGTTGCAGAAATGTCTCATTGCCTTCGCAGTTATGAGCCCAATTAACTTGTCAACATTTTCCAGTGGTTATTTACTACAGATTTACCACAGCTCTAATCAGCTTCAGAGGCAGGAGAAAGAAGGACAATTGGGGTAGGGAGTGTTTTTCCTTGCAGTTTTCTAGTAACAAGTGGAGCCTCATTACGCAAGTATTTTAGGATGGTAGGAGCCAAAAATGGTGATGGGTCAGAAAATCACAAAGAGGCTTGTTCAGTGATTGTGATCTGACTCTGAAGCCTACTGAAATTAGTTTTTGTACAAATAATTATTTCATTCTTGGTTGTTTCTACAGCCACATTTAAAAATGAGATTATCCCATCTGTCTTAGCATACTTCAGATGTCACTGGCATGCAATTTGCTACCTAAAGACCAGCTTCTGCTATCTTTGTTCATCATGTGCTGAGAACACCATAGCTGCATGGAAAAGGTGAAAACAAAATGAGAACATAAGCTGTTGTTCTGATAGCAGTAATCCCATAATTTGTTTTTTGCATGTATGCTGTATCGCCCAAACGAAATTACTGTAGATACTCCTAGGGAAGTATCACAATTAAAATTGTGTGATTTAAATATAGCTAGAGACAGCAAGGCGCCTTGCTAGAGAGCAGGTCAGTGCACATGGCACTTTCTGGAGCTGTTAAAAAGTGCAAAGATCAGAAGCTGTTGATCTAGCCTGACACCTTTACAATAAATACCGTGTTCAAAACACCTTCATTCTTTTATGAGACAAGTGACTACTCCCTTAGAGAGGGCTCTGCTCTCACACTGTGGATCTGTTTTCTTCACCTCAACCATCAGAGCAGCAGAGCATTCCCTCCTGGCAGGGGGGCAGGAGCAGTGGCAGCACTGGTGCTGCCAGAGGTTCCCTTTTCCAGCAGCCTCTTCCAGCTTTTAGGTCCAGCACTGCCCGCTAGTGACGTGATGGTACCATGGTGTTGGTGGTGCCAGGTGGATTGGAAAACCCATTCACTGTCAGGGTTCATCAAAACCTGTGATGTTCAGAAGGTTTGGCACTCTGATAAAAGGCATCTCTGTGAGTGTGGTTATTTTCAAACCTTGCTGGGGTGAGAGGAGATGCTTTGGGTCTGGGAAAGTATGTATTGTGTTCAAAAATAAAATCATGTTGATCTGTCCATAGATAGGTCAAGTTGTAATTCTGGTTTGAAGATAATTCAAGTTGCAATTTTGGTTTTAAAATACCCAAGGGTTATATCTAATGAATATAAAATTAAAGTTGTTTCTTTTCCAAGAGGGCGCTGTGGCTGAATAGAAATCATGGTAACTAGGGTGGCATAATGCTGGTACCTTGCTCCTGAGTGATAAAAATGCACATAGAGTAGGTTTTGTGCTTAGCAACAAAAAGGTTGGGTTTTCAAATAGCTCCCTCTAGCCCTTCATTAGAGCTGCCACCCTTGTCCTATGCAGTATGTATCCCAGGCTTCATACTTTCATGTTCATTAATCCTTTAGGCATTCAATAAGCAGCAGAAAATGCATTTCACAGAAAAGAAAGTAATTTAATTTTTTTGGCCATTGCTTTAGAAGAATACACAACTCAGATCTCTTCCCTGTAGAGCTGTTGTGAAGTATGACTCATCCTTGCCCAACATGTCGGAGGCTCACTTTAATTAGAATATGTGCATCTAAAGATTGTTGTAAACACTTGCCGTTAATAGCATATTACTCCCTGTTTTACAGTGGGAAGTATAAGCAATCCTAATACATTTAACACATTAAGCTGTACATTTTAAGTCATATTAGGGCAGCACACTGACAGAAATTAATTAGGGAAATTCTCTAATTAGCATATGTCGGCTGCCTTACAAATCACATTGGCATGAATAATTGGAATAATGCAAATTTTACTCTACAGTGATGCTTAAATATTTTCTAAACACTAAATATTATTATACAAATCTTTGATATCTACCTATGTGGTAAGTCTGGATGGAGATACAGTTTATTTATAATAATGAGTGAAAAGAGATAAAGTACTGCTACATTCTTATTGTTAATGGTACATGTGGAATAGGCTAACCTTTATAGAATCACAGAATATGGTTTGGAAGGGACCTTTAAAGGTCATTTAGTCTAACCACTCTGCAATGAGCAGGGACTAGATCAACCTGATCTTCAACTAGATCAGGTTGCTCAGAGCCCCATCCAACCTGACCTTCAGTGTTTCCAGGGATGGGGCAGCTGCCACCTCTCTGAGCAACCTGTTCCAGGGTTTCACTACCCTTGTCATAAAAAAAAAAAAAAAATTATTCCTTGTGTCTAGTCTATATCAACCCTCTTTTAATTTCAAGCCACTCCCTCTTGTTTTATCACTATCTGCCTGCGTAAAAAGTCTGTCCCTTTCTTTCTGACAGGCCCTCTGTAAGTACTGAAAGGCTCCTGTAAGGTTTGCCCAGAGCCCTCTCCAGGCTGAACAACCCCAACTCTCTCAGCGCTTACTCATTAGGAGAGGTGCTCCAGCCCTCTGCTCATCTCCATGGCCCTTCTCTGGACCCATTCTAACAGGTCCATGTCCTTCCTCTGCTGAGGACCCCAGGCTGGATGCAGTACTCCAGGTGGGGTCTTACTAGCTTGGAGTAGAGGAGCAGAATCTCCTCCCTTGACTTGCTGGCCACACCTCTTTTTTATTTCACATACACATATTTTCCTCAGTATGGGCAGGTGAAATGCCTTTATACTTATTCAGGATCTAACCAACCCACACACCAGTGCCAGCATATGACACAGCACAAATTGATGATCCAGAGATTTTACAATGTCTCTCTGGAGAGATTGTAAAAAAGAACAGGCATATTATGTCTTTCCAAATGTGGCCTAGCATACTTGAGTAAGCTTCGACTGCTCTCCAAATCTAACACGAGAATGATAATATCATGTGTTTGTGTGTACGTGTCTTTCTCTGTTGTGCAGAAATGAATCATATTTGTCTGTAAGCAGCATATCATTTTTCTCTTTCTAGAGTTCACTGACATTTACTGACTCAGGATGTACAGTATTTCATAACCATAATGCTGTATCACCATGTGTTAAAAGGAGGGCTCTAGGGTGTTAGACTAACTGACTTTATTAACATCATCTTTACTTTTAAGAGTGTTCTCACATGGTCAGGTCAATAGCATATGATTTAAACATTCTTGTGTCTTTTCCTGCTCAGAAATCTTCACAGGGTGCCACTTCACACTTTCACTTTCACAGAAGAATATATTTCAATGTTTTTAGCTGTCAGCCAGAAAAATCCCTGAACAACAGAATCTGAGCTAGTTTTATTTCTGAGAAATTTATAGACACTTTTGTGTTAATCTGAAGACCTAATTGTGCATATTTTTGATCACATGCATAATTTCTTTTGGTGGAAACCTGACCATTTATGTAACTAAACACTCATATCAAAGCTGCACGATCAGGACTTGAGGGTCTAGCTCGTTCCATTCACTTGACAAGGATAATGGTGCACCCCTGCACTGGCACAGGCTGGACTTCACCAGTTCTCCCACAGTCCTCTTGTGGCAGGTCAGAACTTTTTGGCTTTCTTTTACCTTTGATTTGAACTTAAGACAAGCACCTGCCAGAAGGACAAACGCGTATATGTCAGAGGACTATCAGAGAGTCTTCCTGGAGTGATTTAAGTGACATGACAACAACTTGGTGTATGCTCCTAAGGCAATGGTCAAAAAAATAGCAACCATGTTTCTTCATGATGAAGAAACATGTCTACCATGTCTTATGTAGACCTGAGACATTAAGAAATTGTGGAATTTTTTTGTATGGTGTCATTGAGAAAATGTGGGAGAACTTGAAAGTAAAATGTCACCTCTCTTGGGCCTATGTATCAGTACCATTAAAACATGGAATCAAGGCATCATAACAGTCTGTAACAGATTTGTTTCCAACTATTTCATAAAGTTTGATGCCTTAGAAAATGAATAAAAACTGTGGATCTTTTAAGCATATAATAAATGGAAACAATTTTCAGAAAGTGTTCAGACTGTAATGTGGATCCTGTAACCTTATTAGGAGAAAATGTTACTATAGAGGAGTTGCTAAGGGAAGAGGAGCAGTTGTGAGCTTATGTATAATTTTTCTACATTACTTTTCATTAAATAAAACAAGGCAATATTATTTCCATTGGTAAATCACAGAGAAAAAACAGGGATAAGTTTTGCTTGGATTTTTGCTCGTTTCCTTGTTCACCCACCCCCAGCCCTGGCTGCTGCTTTCCAGAGACAAATGCATTGTCTGGTACTAAGTATATACAGAGAAAACACGCAAGCTGACAGGAAGAGTGATGGTGTTACTATTGCAGGAATAATCTCTATATTGTATATTTGTATTCTGTTGAATGATTTCTTTGTCTCTTAAGCTGTATTATAGTGCCTTTTCCTTCTATTCATGTTTTATAGATGAGGTGGTAGAGTTAGCTCCCAGAAACAGGAATTGGAAGGATGACATTCCTAGCAAAGGACTAAAGCACAGATGGATGGAACCAAGTTTCTTTCCTGATAATTTTTAATATTCCGGTGATGCTGAAAAATATTTGGCCAGGCATAAGCAATATGGAGTCACTCTTCCATCTTCCAGTCTTCTAGCAGAACAACGATGGGCAACAGTCACAAGGTGCAACAGGAAATTTTGCCCAGCCATAAAGAAATTACTTTTCCCATGAAGACAGTTAAGCACTGGAACGGGCTGCCCCTGTTGTAGAATCTCCAGCCTTGAAAGTATTCAAAGCTTGACTGCACAAGATAAATTATTCCCCTACAATCTAAATTACTCTGTGATTCTATGAATTTGAAAATGTTTACAACATAGTGCCACATGTTTTGAAGTAGCAAGTGATCTGCCTCTTTCCCAAATGAAATGCTCAGTTCTTCTTCCAAGATCATCCCTCCTGCCATCAGTCCCAAGTGTCTAGGTCAGTAAGACCCCAGTGCTCATTACTCCAGTGCTGTTGCCTTTGTATAACCTTGATGGAACAAAGACAAGCTCTGAAAGTATTACAGATCTTACAGATACTGCTAATGATCTGCAACTTTATGAGCAAAATTAAAAAGTGAAATAGAAATATTTTCATAGCATGGCAAGAGATGCATATGTAAAAAAGCATGCCTAGGAAAAGTCAAGATTAATTTCTCATACCTATAATTTTTTTATTCCTACTCTGCTGCTAGCTGACCTCAGAAAAAAAAATAGATAATATTATTCCTAATAGCAAAACAGAGGAAGACATAGCAGTAAATCAAGTAATGTTTCGTGTAATGACTTATCCAAGAGCTATGGAGTGAAGCGTCCTTGCAGAACACAGAAAACAAATATTATTCTTGTTCTCATAGTTTACATTTAGTAGTTGATCCTGGTAAGTCACCTTCCCAAATGATGCAAACAGGTCCCTTGAGATGTCCCTGCATAAATTTAATGATGTTCTTATAAAAATCTCTGGCCACCTGCAGCATATGTAGATTTGCCAGGACTTTGGGGAAAAGTTTAATTTGCAGAGAGGGGTTATTTGCAAGGATTCAGCAACAAAACCATCTGCCTGTATCTCCTCCACAGCCTGAAACTTTATCTAGTGTATCTAGTGAAGGGATGCAAGAGATAAACTGTTTTCTCATCTTTAAGCCACATTTTTTCAGCTGCATCTTTAGATAACCACTCTGCAACTACAGAAACAGTTTGACCAATTGAAATGCACACTGGATTTTTATCTCTTAAGTAATCATTTTTTATTATCATGAAAATAGCTTGAAAACCAACAGAATGTGAAGTTAGTTCAGATTCAAATTGTCTTCCATTTGAAACAAACCTTTGCTCAAGACTGGAAAAATGCAGCATATCCATGTCTAGTGCCAGGTGTAGAAAGGACATAGCATTTGAAAATCCTTCATGACACATTCTTCAACCTGACATTTGAATATTTATCTACCATTTCCCTCTCTCATTCAGAAGGCCAAGATGATCTGTGAGGAGAAAGCAAAGGAGATGCTATCATTTCACCAAAGACAAAAGATTATTTTAGAAAGGGCATTTCATGTTGTTAAAAACTAAAAACAAGGGAAATTGTCACAGAGTCTGGGTTAAATTCAAGACAGAAAGGAGTAGTAACACATCAAGAGCCCTATGTAATTTTTATCAATATGTTCTGCATTTTGACTTTAACTACATTTAGGTTTTCATCTTTCGTTTTCAGAAGTATTGAGCAGCTAAGACAGAGGAAGCAGTTCATTTTTCACAAAGTATGTTTTAGGTTGCAGCAAACTCAAGAGGATTTGAGTAAGGATGGCTTACACTTAGTTCAGCTTTTGTTCTTGACTGAGAACCAATTACACTTTTTTAGCAACATTAAACATGTTATGCTACAGTGCAATGTTGTAGCAAAGGGTTAATTCTGTAGCAAGTTCCAAAGCAGCAGAATTATAGAAAGCACAAATTTTGAGTCTAAAAATCTAACAAGGGTTTTTCATAGTCCTCTGTCAGTAAAACTGTTTTTTCCTTAGCATATCTCCAAAACATTGCAGTTCCACTGCTTTCTGAAGGCTAGAGAATTATGTATGTTTGTACAGGGTCGTAGACCCTATGCATCACAAGCAGGTATTTATGCTATTTGTTGAAAGAACAGACTTGCTTTTAGTAGCATCTTCTCAGCTTTTAATCATAGCTATGTGTCCATGGTAAAATTCAAGTAATTTTTATTCAAAATGTACTCAACAGTACATTTGTTTCAAAAGGGTTAAGAAGCCATGATTAAATGTCAACCTGTTAAGAGAGTCACAAGAAAAACGGCTCCATTTCTCAAATTGCTACATTAATGAAAACTTCGCAATATAAAAAGGGTTTAATATTGAAGAATTGCATGTGCCGAAGTGAGCTGATAGAATTTATCTTTGTTAAGTGACGACAACTGTGAATTTGTTCCCACAAAGGAAATCTTTAACTGGTGACAGCTAATTGAGAAAGGCAGAACACAGTATGAAATTTATTTCCACATTCCTCCTCTGCAGAGAAGCAAAGCCAAGAGTCTGGCATTATTTCTTCCCGAAGACATCTTCAGTAGCCTGTTTTACATTGATTCATTGCTATTCAGTGCACTTGCTTTCTATTTATTCCAGTTTCACTGTAGCTTTAGGTAGACAGTAAATCAGCCTCACTCATTGTACACAATTAATTGCCTGTCTATGAAACAGGACTAGAAACCTGACAGATGATACTCATTAACAAAGTGGAGGGGTATGAGGAGGACTGGATTTAGGTAAGGGTGGGAATGATAGTAACTAGAAAGGGACAAACTTTGTTTGACAAAACTCTTAGCATTTATTTTTGAGATTGACCAAAGGAAAAAAAGATCCTCATTATTTTGTGAAATACAAGGGTGTCTGAACAAAATATTTTATATTCAGTTTGAACTGTTCTTAGAAATAAATGTCATCTTATACCACCACACCTAAATTTGCTTTTAAAATTGAAAAAAAAAAAAAAAANAACAGTTTTTAACAGTATGTTTTTCCAATCCCAAATCAAACAACCTGAGGATAGTGCATTTCAAAAAATTCATAGCAGATTTTGATACATCTGTATGTTCAGCTTTTTGCCCCTAAATTTTGTGCAAGAAAAACATACCCAATTTTAATAACTTGTTTCCCCCTGTAGACATGTCTGGTAATACAAGTAAGCTGCATATATGCCAGCTCCAGCCAAAGGATAGCCACTGATGCTGACAATTGTAAAAACTGTTTCTTCATCTCAGTTTTAAAAATACTTGTTTTGGTTTGTTTTCTGCCATGTTAGTGAATTAAAGTGGTTCATAAAATGGTCTGACAATTGCCTGAGCTAGCAAAAAGAGAGGAGGTGGGCTGTAGTGGGCTCTAGCACTGGGAACTGGGGCTGGAGTGGTAAGGAGGAGGGAAGGCGTCCCTCCTTGAGCAACACTGAGCCCCTTCCCCTGCCCACCAGGCTGTAGCCCCTACCACTGCCCCACCTGAGCCCCACCAAGAGGGACTTGAGCCCTGCTACGCTTGGTGCTCATGAAGAAAATTCAGGGTGTGGAGGAACTACTCAACTGAGATCCCTAGTTGCTTCAGCACTACTCCCATCAGGAAGCCAAAACATCTCACTTAAAGCAGCTTCTGCAGTTGAAGTAACCCACACCCAAAGGAGATTTTGCACAACAGTCATTAAAGAACCACCTTGGCAGACTTATTTTTTAAATTCTTTTACTGGTGGCAGACACATCAAACCCCACTCCACACTGCAGAGGCACAAGAGCACCACAGTGCTCTCCCTCCAGCAGGATACAGGAGATGTGCTGCTGTTACTTAACACTGCTGCTGTGTACATCTAAGCCTGTTTCAGACCAAGAAAACTAATGTTAAGTTTCTAAGAGAATTTAATCCATGGGATTTGTGGCTTTTTTCAGCAGAAAACAGCTCTGATAAAGAACACAGCAGTGCCTAAACTATGAAAGGTTAACAGAATTTGTTAGACTCGTAGATTGCTGGAAACAGATTTAATAACAGGCACCAACAGGGTGTTTTGATTGCTAATAGCACATCAGTTGGTGTACAACTTGTCACAGTCTCAAGTACCAAAATCTGTTTGCACCTGAAGCTCACCTGCTAGTCATGTGTGCCCTGTCAGTTCAACACTGGCACCACCTGATTAAGAACCAGGAAACTCCCGTATAGAAAGGGGCTTCAGAAAGAGCTGTGAAATGTGAAGCTTCATGCAATCTCAAACATGCAAACATGATGCTCACATGTAACAAAGTGAGACAGCCACCTTTTTTAACTCTTGGATTTTGATCCTGTTGTATGACTACTTGAGCTTTGACTTGATTTTCCAACACAGAAATAAAGCATTCCATTTTCTAAGTTTAATACACACCTCTCATATATAATTTTCTTTTCTCCTTGAGCAAAAAGAGGCAGCTTAGAAGACAAGTCCCCTGTGCTGGAAGGCTACAGAAAAATCACATTTTTCTGAAGGTGTGTACTGAAGGTCCCTGTGACTAAACTGTATGGGAAGCAGAATTAACACTCTTTCCTGCCTCACAGCTCCAATCTTGCTATCAGGCCGCAGGAACTAAGCTACAATTAATACATATGTGGTGAGACAGATAACTTGGGTTCATGTATCCCTAAAGAGCAGCTTTTGAAGATGTGAAAGCTAAATTCCTTTTGAAAACCTGTCCTATTCGTAAGTTCTGCAGCACAAAATGTGCTCAGTCTTCTCATCTTTACCTTAGCAGATGTGCTACTCTGAGAAGGCAGGAGAGCTCTGAAGAAATAAAATAGTTGTTATTGAAAGGGCGGAATACAGCGAACATTTGCATGTGAGCTGGAACAGAGCAAGAATGCAACTGCATGATGTTTTCATAGCAGCAAAGACTGGCTGCAGAAGGCTGGGAATAGGCTTAATGATAGAACAAGGCTAGAGGAACAGGACAATGTCCAAGAAAACCTGGGCAAGTTAGCTACTAGACTTGCCCTGAAGAAATTTTCTTAAAAAAAAATCAAGCCAGGAATTCCAGTATATCTCCTGGAACTCCCCTGAAGAAATTCAATTTTATGTCTCACCAGGAATGTAACCCTCATCTTCAAATGAGGCTCAGCCTGCTCCTGTGTATTCACTCTGTATCAGCGCCCAAAGTGGCCTGGGATTTATTCAGTGACTTTTGAAGAATAATAATGTCACATACAAGAATTTGTCAACCATGTGCCACACTAGAAATTAAACAAATCCCTTACAGGCTCACAAAACTAATACTTGCTACACATGGTACATTAATTCCACAAGAACAAGCAGTTGGAGTGAGACAAGTTGTTCCCTACCAAATGTAATGTTTCTATATGGTGACCAAAACCACCTGAGCTAAATTTGGTGCACCATATGCATGGCAATGACACATGAAAAATTCTTCACACAGAAGTACCAGAAAACTGAACTGCAGGTTCCCACAAATTCCCCAGAATTACCTTTTCAAAACAGTTGCTTGAAGAATACCATTTTCTTAAGCTGACAGCCAAACAGGAAAGGGATATAGCCATAAAGGGACATAGACAAAACCATGTTACAAGTGTAAAGAAAACACCATTATTCTTCCAATTAGAAACTAGTAACCAGGCAAGATAACTGGTGAGTAAAATGTCCCTTGAAACTGGAAGAAAAGATATAAATAGTTCTAGAAAAGATGCAACCGTGAGAACAGTCTTATTCCAGACATCAACCCTCAAGACAGCATTACCTTCAAACGCATACTCACTGGAACACTGTAGGCACACACACGTGCTGTGGTCAGTACCCTACACAGGACAAGATGGTAGTGTTGGAGAGCTCGATCAGGGACAGGCTTTCCCACCAGGGTAAAGAGGAAAGATCCCTGCTCCTGGTGCTTGTGTGCTTTTAACAACTAACATGCTCCATGTCGGAAGACACAGTGAAAGCTAAACATTCAGACATCAGATAATTTGGATAGATCATGGTACACATTTTTACATGATCCTGTACCATCGGCAATACTTTTGTAATGCTGGTTTGACACTGCCCAGCAGGTGGGGCAGGTGACTGGCAGAAGAGTCTGTGCTGACAATTTGCATTGCATCTAACTTTCCTGGGGTGAACACGCTTTGCCAGAGAACTTCCCTGCTCCAGAGAAGCCTTCTGGGCCACAAGTTCACCTGCTTGCAGGGAGATGGACCCCTACACCAACTCTGCTCTGGGACATCTGCTTCCCCACTGTGGATAATGTAAGCTGAGGAAGAGATCCTGGCTCCACAGAAACAGGGAACAGCTTTGCAATCATCACATTTGCAGACAGGATTTTGTCCTGAAGGTATGGCTGGGGCACTGAACATGATGACACCAAACATCCCAAAATACATGCCTGCTGAATGGTGTAAGCAACACAGTAGTGTACCATAAAGTGAGACAGGGCACTGTCATGGTGCAGCCACACCACAAGGCTTTCCATGAAGGCAGACAAAAGATGCCAAAATACCTATCAAGGTGGTCAAGGGGACATGGTTAAACTGTTGTCCGGTGCTGGTTGTAGTGTGTTTTAAATCAACTTCAATCCATAATGAAAATTAATTTTAAAGGAAATTGCAGCATTTTCAATATCAACAGTATCTGTACCAAATGCATTCCACAGCTGTTTTCTGAATATTACCTAAATATTACATTACGATGAACAGTACTCAAATAATAAAGTATTTCTGTTACAACATTCTATAAAACAAAGTATTTTGTGCAAAGCAAAGAAATCTTAATGTGGTATATAACTCAGGTGCATTAGTTTCAGAGTGCAGCTCTGTAACCCATTGTATTAAAGGACAAATGACAAGCTATGTACCTAAAGACTAACAATTTTGAATTTTTATACAATGCACATAGCGTCATCTTCCACTATGGTACAGTGTTACGTACTTCAGAAATGAATCAAGCATAACCTTAAAATACACTGTGGCAAACTGTACTGGAGATACCATGTTCCATCTCAGAGAAGTTGAAGGAATCTTGCTGTGAAATAACAAAGCTGATCATCTTCTTGGTAAGGCACCAGACTTTACCAGACTCCAAATCAAAGATTTGGCAGAAAAGTTCTTGAAAAGAAAGTTACATTGTAAGCCTCATACTGACTTATACCCTCTAAATAAATTCACCTTTGGTGATAGGCATAAAATTTAAAGATTTTTGGGTTTGTTTTTTGAAGGAAGGCAACCATAGTGCATTTTTAAATATCAGTTCTGATGATCTGCTGCCCCATCTCCCTAGCTTATCTGACCACGTTTCGCTACAGGATTAACCATCAGTGCAAAACTTCTTACCTACACAGATGTGAATAGTCACAGTATCCAGGATACTGTGAATAGTCACAGTATCCAGGTTACACAGTTCATGTCACCCTTGCATCATATGTCTAGATGTAGCATGTGAGTAAGTTGCTGTGAGTAAACATGATCTAGCCCACACTTAAATCAGACAAGGCCTCCACAGGGAAAAAGATTGTTTTAACAGGATAGACAGACATTCACAGAAGTCCTACTAGTGGGTCCAACTAGTACATCCAGTTGCATGTCCTTGCTACCTATTAATATGAAGCATTGTTCCTCATACAGTAGATGCCATGGACTGCTGCAAGAGACTTATGCCAGAAGATCATCACTCTACAAATTCCCTGACTAACAGCACCTGGAGAGGTGCAGGTATTCAAGCTAAATCAGAATAGAGTAGGAGTTACGTATGAGCCATTACTGTTCCAGTACCAGAAAGAGACCTTCTTGCTATTCACCTTCTTTATTTTATGTTTGACACAGCTGAATTTCCCAAATGCTCTTGTGGTTAACCTTCTTTACAAAGTATAAATACTAATCCATTCTTATACAAAAGAAATACAGCTGTTTGTTATATACACACACCTTGAAAGCAAGTCCTTGAAAGAACAGGGCAACATGAAATTACAGAGCCAACACCCACAGAGCACCTGTTTAGCTGCAGGCCAGGAAGTCTCTTCTGAGGAAGGCAATCTGTTAAGGTAAAATGCTTTAACTGAACTCATAATATTTGAATGGGATAATCAGAACTGTGTGACATGCTCTCATACAACGTATTAGTCATATTCTGGTTTACAAACTGTAATTGCTGCATTTCACTGAAGCCATCCAAAATAGAATGGAATTGCTCGAATGCATCTCACTGACATAAGGAAGCAGCTTTGCTGGATGACACGTTACCAACTGAATCTTCAGACATGGAATATACTTGAGAGTTAAATGAAGACACGGGTGAGATCACAAATGGTTTTGGCAAGTATTTTTATGTTAACTTTTTTGGTTTATGGCCTGTTATGGCTTTTTTGGTTTCTTTAGGAAATTCCTGCACAGTGAAAGGAATGAAGAATTCCAGAAGAGAGTTGACCTCCTTCACTTCCAGACTGTATTCTGCTGCTATTTTTTCTGCAGTCCATATTTGAGGTTGAAGTTTATGATTATTAAGAAGTGTCAGAGCCTCCACAATGGAAATTTTGCCTTTCGGAACTTTCTTAATATCTAGAGCTTCCAAGTGGCCTAATTTTGTAAGTCTCTTTTCCTCCTGTTTACTCGGAAGATGTTCACCACCTCCATCTTTTACCTAATTGAGGGAAGGAAAACAAAAAGAGCTCAACAGCAGTTCTGCTCACTATGCATACTGAAGCAGCTTTCCTAGATACGGCATTTCTTGTTAGCTTTCCCCATATTTTTAAAAAAAAAGCTTAGCCAGCCTAGCTTCTTCCACAGTCATTCTACAGTGTCTCTATGTTGACACATACAGTGTCAACTCCCAACCAAATGCTGAAAAGCTCCTATTTATTGCACTCTAAGTGTTGTATTGGCTTGGCAGCCCTTCATACAAGGCAAACTACAGATTCTGGTAGCCAAATGTAAATGCAGATAACCTAATACTTGGCACTGATTCATTGGAAGGGACAAAAAAATCATACAACCAATTGGCATCCTTCTGATACCACTGGAAAACTTCTTCATGTAGTCTCTCTCCCTTTTGTTTTCAGATTTTAGTTTTGCTACTCAAAGAAATTCCTTCTTTTGCTCTGTCTAGAGAACAAGCTTTTCTGCTATTTTGCAGCATCATACGGAGTTTAATTGCCATGACTACTGCAACATGTAGACACACAAAGTCTCTTCTCCATGGTCTCTTCATATATCCAAAAAACCAGCTTTGACTTCCTCATATTTCCTTTTATTAAGATTTAACCAGTGAATTACACTGAAAAAAGACACAGTTAAACCCATCTTAAATTTACAAGTACTTACATAGTAATCAGAGCCCACAGCCACTGATTATCACACTGACACTCTGTATTAACTCACATGCTGAGAAAACTGATGTGGATGCTACAGCACCTGTGAGTCTGTTTCTGAACTACAAGGAATGTCTGGCCTGTACTCCGTGTCTTCCTTCTACTTTGTGCTAAAACCGTGCTTGGATAATGAATGATTTTTCAACTCCTAATTAGATCATCTGTCTCTGGGAATCTGCCACTTCAGGACTCCCGAGCTGGTTCTTTCCCACTCACCACAGGCAGACATCCCAAACATACACAGAGGTGCGTACACAATGCACAGAGTTGTCAGGATAACATCGGGAATGGGAGAAAGCTTTTGTATTGCTTTGCCCACAAGTCTCTGTGATTACACTTCAACTGTGCTCTAACAACTGCAAGCAAACACAGCACAAGGGCAAGTCTTGTGGCAGCAGACTCAGAGTAGGCATGGAATCAAGCAAAGATTTGTTCCACTTTTGGCTTTTTCTCAAATCTCTTTTGACAGGCTTATAAATGAATATTGAAAGATACTGAAATTAGACCTTCAGCACTTCAAGATTAAAGTCCTAACCTCTGTGATGGAAATTAGGGATAGAGATTACTTGAAAATTTCAGGGAGAAACTGAAGAAATTTATTTGCATTTTAAATATTTCTAGACTTGAATACCATGTAAGTGGCAAATTAGAGAAACACAGGGATTTTGCTAGATGACTATAAAAATTTTATTGCTGAATAAAGCAGCTGGAATAAAGTGGAGTATGCTTTGCCTTTCAAGTAAAAGCTCAAAACCACTGGCAATAAGGAAATGATGACCATACAACCCACAAGATTGTGTAAAAAAAACCCCAAGGCACTTCATGAGCAGGATAAAAAAAAAAGTCTCTGCACTTTAACATTAACATTAGTAGTTAAAGTCTCCATTAAAATGTAAACATCTTCATCCTCTACCACATCCCTGCTCCCCCAGGAGTCCCAGTCTCTTCTAACAACTCCACAAATGATCTCGGGCAAACTCCTTTATCTTTGCAAAAGGCTGGAGAACGATCCTGCCTCATTGGAAGCAGACATGAGAATTTAGGTGAAAAACAATGTAAGATCAACGCAATGTTAAAAAGAAAGACTGTGTCAGCATTTACAAGCTTGTATAATCACAATCTGTCACACATTCGAAACCCTGGGTCAGACACAGTCAGTGCTATTGATGTATAGAAGAGTAATTAAAACACCACTTTTATCTACTGAAAATGCACAAAGAGCATTTTTCTTGACACAGACTTTGTTCTGAGTTTGAAGACCACAAAGCTGATGCTGGTATGGCTTGTACAGAGAGACACACTCACCCGCACCGGTGGATCTCTGGACTCGACATAAACATCTTTCAGCAAGGTGAGGAACCTATCGTCCTTTCTGAGAACTTCTTCTTTTATCTGTGGGCTATCTAAAGGCAGTGAGAAGAAAGGAAGGGAGGAAAAAACAAAAGGAGAAAAGATTGATCTCAGTCAAATCGTTTCCTCCTCTTTGTTAGTTCTGCCAGCTCATCGCTTCCCCAGATGCACGGCGTGGCTCCCGCAAATGCACGCGCCTTCTTGGGAAGGTGTCATTCTCCGCACAGCCCTGACCTTGGCGACACCGCTTCCCGTGGTGGGGCTGGGCCGGTCACCTGTCCCAGCACAGCGGGAAGCACAGGCTTGCGGCACGCTCGGTACCGGCCCGCAGCTCTGCCTCAGCGACCGCTCCCTGCCTCCGCCCCAGCTACGGCCCCCAGCAACCCCCAGAACGGCCTCCGCCAATCGTCCCGGCAGCCACCTGCTCACCCGCCCCATCAACTGCCCCAGCTCCTGTCCCCATCAGCCACCTCCAGCGACC
>VZTG01008536.1:358838-376041 GCA_013397845.1 Melanocharis versteri
GGGGCGGGCCGGGCAGCCGCGCCGCGCCGCGCCGGCGAGTGCACCGGAAGAGAATAAACCGAGTACCGCAGGCACGCAAACAAACAAGCGGACGAGAAGTACGGACAAGGCGGTTCGCCTTTCGCGTCACGGCGCGCCGGCGGTGCCTTCTCCGTGCCCTCGTTGCTGCCTCGGACGCCGGCCCGGGGCGGCGTTGGTCGTGCCGCGGCTTTTCCAAACGCCCCCGTGCCCGGAGCCCCCGGCTCGGGCGGGTCCCGTCGGGAATGCTCTCAAAACTGTGGCTGCCCCAGAGTGTCCTTTTCAGCCGTGGCAGCTGGCGCATGAGCCCCCGGACGCGTCATGTCGTGACTGTCGCCACTTATTTATCGGCGGGGATGGGCTCGGCTGGAAACGGCAGGGAGGGACAATTCCCCAGTACTATTGAGAATGTGTAGGCTACACGATGCTTCCAGGGTGCAGACCCTCTTTTTCACCTCAACCAAATAACCTTTCTTCTGGCTTTGCAAAAATTGCGAAAACTACGTGTGAGAAAATATTGAGAAGGCTTTGAGCCATGCATGATAACAAAGGTAAAATTGTAGACAGAATCAAAATTGTTGAGATGGAATCAGCAGTTCTTAGAGTCAAGAAGCAAAGTGTGAAATTATACAGAATCCTCAGAGAAAGGAAGGCAGAAAGAGCAAGAGTAAGAACTATCGGCCTGATGCAAAAAGCGATAAAGCCTGATGGTTGACTACTTTATTCAACCACGATTGATAAGGTGTCTTACCAACAGAGATTAATGACTCCCTAATTCCAGCTGCTGCGTGAATTACCCAATAAGTAATTCCCTTATGGTTTTAAATTGTGTATATGCCATTTGCAGACTCTTAGTGCCTTCTGGGCCACTAGTTAGTTCATGGTAGAATTTGCCTGAATGAAGTGAGTTGTGGAGGGAGTGTTAATGAAAGACAGAGAAAAGACCAGACTTCTTGTGGTGGGTTTTTTTTGTTTGTTTGTATGGGGTTTTTTTTGGGTTTTTTTTTTTTGGAAACACTCTTTTTTCTGCCCTTGCATCTATTTAGTTTTTCTTATTATTGTGGGCATACAAAACTTGGGGTTTCAGAACTTGTTCTTCTACTAGTAGCATTATTTAGTAATAATAATTATGATGTGGTAATTGTAAATGCTACAATGTGCTTTAATGCTGGATTAATGAATGGCAGTGTTTTCCTTAGAGAGAAGCCAAATAGATTTAGAAAGGTGATGGAGACAAGGCAACATAAGCATCATCTGTGCAGGATTTCTGCTCTCTTTGGGAATCAGGAAGGTGCAGTTTCTCCACTTCTTTATTTTAAAGACTCTCACAGTCTGTAGGAGGATAGAAACATGTTTTTGTTCTCTGGTAATAAGCTTACTGACCCTGTCTTATTTTAGACATTGCATGCGAATGAATTAAGAAGACAAGTGATATAGTGATAATAGGAAGCTGTTAAAGTCTGCTAAGTCAGGCTGGTGACAAGTTTGATTAAATATCTACGGTCAATTACTTGCTGACTAAACCTGTGTTCTTGGGTCCAGGATTTGATACTTTTGTTAAGTGGTGAGTCTGTCTGGTGTGGCTATATTGGAAAAATCCACATGGATGCCTTTGGTGGTTGTAGATCTTTCATAGGTACTTTAGCATTTCTCTGAGACGTGTTCTTACTGATCTGTCTGCAGATCAGCTATTGTGCCAAATTTGGAAACAAAGTTTCTCCTTCAAAAGCTAAGAAATCCCAGCTTCTGGGATCAAACTCAGCACAGGGCTTCTGCCTTCTTAAAACCTGAATGTGATTAACACTGCTGTAATATTTACTGACAGCAAAATGAATTCACCAGAAGGCAGTCAGTTAAAAATAAAGGGTGATGTCATGCTCTGCCTGTCACTTCCTGCCACTGAGGATGGCACAAGGCTGTTCTTTTCACATATAAAGACGCATCAAAAGTACAAGATTTTTATTCTGAAGAATCTTTCTTAGACTGTAGCAAGCAGAAGAACTGAGATTGACTTTTTTTATATATAATTTGGTATTTTAACAATGTGACCATCTTGATATTAAATATCTGTAATCAAGAGGTTGGATTTTTTTTCCATATAAAGCATCTGCAAGTGGGATGATTAATAAATGAATGAATGTGTACTCAGCTTAGAGTTTCAAATAGGATGCATTTTTCTTGAATGAGGAGTCAGAATTTTTCCAGGGAATTTAAAAATAACATAACAAAACAGCCCGTGAGAACAACACAGACCATCCAGCTGAGTTCATGTACACCAGCAGCCTGTGCTCAACACTGGACAGCACCAAACGCATCAGAGAAAAATACTGTAACTCGTATGATATATGTGTGCCATAGGCTGCCACACTAGATCTCCTTTTAATCCTTCCATACCTCTTAAGAGAGAAATTTCTAAAGTTACTGTGTACCTGGAAAATAAAAAGTACATTTGTGACTGTTTGAATCTTTTTTGGTTTTCCATCTCAGTTTTCATTATATGTTGTGTGTATTTATTTTCTTTCTTAGCTAGATTTGTAGCTGAGTGGAAAGTTAGAAATTAATTTTGGTAGTTAACTAGCATCAAAAGTCTGACTGACCTATTGAAAATTCTCTTTAGAGAAGGGAGAATAGGAATGTCTGTCATTAACTTGTGTTACTGTGTGGTACTACTAAGGTTTCTTTGCTGTCTTTACTACTCAGAAGACCAGGAATCAGAATAGGAGTCCAGATGGGCAGGTCATCTCAATGAAATAAGAGTCCTTTTTTGGTAATAGGTGCCCAGCTGGAGAATTCTGGAGAGGAGGCAGGTGCTTCGTGATTTGTGGTCTGGGAATGGCACAGCAGTTGACCACAAAGAAGAATTAGGAATGCCCTTATACAGCAGCAGCACAGGTTTATATTTTATTCTGTCTACATTTTTTACCACTGACACTCTTTTCCTCTTCTCATCTTTTTGTTGTTGTTTGTTCAAAATATATGTCAGTCTAAATGGATACTTGAACAAATTCATGTATCATTAGGATTCAGGGAACTGAGTCCTCTATCCCGATTACTGGTTTACCAGTAAACACAATGAAAGCATTGATCCTTTTGTTCCTTATTTCATCAGTGTTAGGCAGAGCCAGAGAACATAGCGTTAGCAAGAATTGATTATGATCCAAATAAAAATTACTGTCCTGCAACTTTATAAAGATGAACTCAAGAGAGATGGACTTACTGATGGATCAGTTTTGCCTTTCAGTGATTTTTGATTGTTCCATTCCTTAATTCAGATTATTTCTCTGTTATTGGTTTCAACTGATCCATCTTTTACTGGCTTCTGAAGTATCTACAGGAGGATCTACATTGAAGGATTTTGCTTAGTTCCAGTCTGTGATCAGAGTGTTCCTGAACACTTGCATATTTTCAAGGCTAGGTGGCTGCAGTGCTTTATTTAAAGGAGTTTTTGTCAAGTCCTTATGTGGATGAAGTTTATGGCAAGTGCAGCCAGCTCAGTGTTACAGGCTCACACACCAGCCCAGACAGATCACTAGCTCCTTGTCAGATAATACTAATTTCAAAGACATTGCATTTAAATTCTCTTGATTGACTCTGGCTTGATATATCTGACATCATCTTCCATATTTTTCCTGTCTGATTGTTGTATCTCAATTAGGAGGTTACTTTGACTTGGAAATGCACAGTAGGAACCAGGATATTTGAGAATGAGGCAGCCTGGTACTGGAATTAATTAACTTCATCAGTTAAACATACCTTTTTACTTCATTTTTACTCAGAGGGTTCAGTACCCCATGCTCTCTTCTCAGTGGCAATACAAGTTGAGACAACTGACAGCCTTATTATTTCTTGTAACCCTGGTTTCAGTTCATCCCTTTTGCCAGACTGAGGGTGTAGGAACACCTCCAGAGCAAACAACATCGGACAGATGGTCCGATTTTAGAAAGAGAAGAGCTCCCTTAATGTAGTTCTAAGCTGTATCAATCACTGATGGTTTGACTGGTCCACGGAAAGCTACTGGAAACACAGAAGGAAAAACAAAAGGCCTGTGACAGGAGGAGTGTGAATACCTTGAACTGGTATTGCTGCCAGGTTGCTTGGTTGGTTTGTTTGTGAGAGTCTGCACTTTGCTCCCAGATTGTTTCCCTCCAGCAGTGACAGAAACAACTGTACCAGCTTCAATGAGGAGGAGGTGAACCAGCAGTGGGAAGAGACTGGGTGGACTGCTGAGGTGGCTGGCTCATCTTGGGCTGGCTTTGCTGGTGCTCCAACGTCATGCAAGACAAACAACATCCTTTGTACTGACTTGAGGCAGTAACAGTAGCCATGATTTTACTGCATTGTCACTGCAGTAGCTGTCTGATGGTCCAGGAGAGAGCTGGTGAATGGATTCAGAATATTAGCTATCTGCTGGAGTTTCTTTCATGAAGTATAACACATAAAAAATAACAAATATATAACCCATGTGTGCTGGCAAGATGCTCTTCTACAATAATGTAATATTTTTCCATCCCCACTATTCTCTCTATATGGTTTTAATTTGTGATGATACATAAGTATTTATAGAGGTGTGATGCATTTTGTATACATAAATTTATAATTTAGTTCTATTATCTGTGACTTGATGTATCAAGGGATTGATTTTCCATGCTTTTGTAAGTATTTGCAGAACCAGTTTTATTTATTCCTTTAACATTTTAATTGCATCTTTCTGCAATTTGCAAATTGTGTATTTGCCAGTGTGAATTACATGAAAAACTGAAGTCTGTTTAATTCACCTATGGGGAGCCAAATTTTGTGCAGAATAGGAAAGCCAAAATGACCTCAGTGAACACTTCTAAAACCATTTTATATATATCTCAGTCTTAAAGAAGGCTTATATATAGACCTTAAGAAGCTGGAGAAGTTACAGTGTGGTTTAATAGCTCAGTGGCTTAATCAGTGTTACGCTGGATAAGTAGCATTTGAGTCCACGTCCTATGCCGGTATTTTTTTAGATGCAGTAGCTAAACATCTGCCTGACACACGCAGAGGATTCTTTGCAGATATTCAAGGAATACCATACTAAGATTACACATCTTTCCTGGCTGCTTCCACAAGTTATTTCAAGTCCTCTTATTTCCAAAAGGCAAATGCCTCTACACTAATGCTGGAAGAGGATTCTATCAGGGGAAGCTAGCAGACTGCAGTGCAAAGAAAACGTGACCATAGGGTTAAAACCTACAACCTTTAATTAAAAGCCTTGAAGTAAAAAAGAATGTGCAATATCGCATTACAAAAAGATTGGAGAGATACATCAAATTCATTTAGCCTTTAGTCCAAGAAACAAATGAATATTCTAAGATGTGCAGTCACCAGTAGAGTTACAATATTAAAAGTCTTGCTGATTCAAACACAATTTTTTATTAAATTTCTGGTTGAAATAACTTTATTCTAAACTCCAAGTAGCAACTGTTTAGGAACTGACCTTAAAACATATAAAACAGATAAAGTCCCATTGACTTCAGTAGCATTTGTACAGAACAGGATAAATAAGAATGAAAATAATGAGAAAGAATCCAAAGCTCTAGACAAAAATCTGCATTTGAAATGAATCAAAAATTCTTAAAATTTGGAGTGTAATTCAGTGAGGGGCAGGAATGAAATTCATGAGGGAAGATTCTTCATAACTATGTTCTGTCTACTACATGGATTTTTTTTGTTTTACATCTTACTCTGAAATGCTCTGTGGAAGCCCTTATTAGGGACACAGTTTTAAATAACATGTATTCATATTGATGATCAGGGCAAAATAGATTTATTACCCACTTGCTTTATTTACCATAAAATATTATGTTTTATTTGATTTACGAATATACCGGTATGGATTATTGTAGCAGTGTTGTAACAGGAATAATGTCCACTACAAAGGATTTGGTCTACACCTAATGCAATAGCACCTATAAATTTATGTCACAGAGGAGGATATAGTTAAGACAAATAATGCTGCATTATTTTAGTTAATTTTGCATTATTCTCTAATACTCTCTGTACAATAATACAGAAAATTAATTACATTCTTCCTACAGGTCTTCTGAGCATTTTCATTTGTATGTATCACCATTTATCTGAGTGATTACATACCCAAATTGTGCTGGTAGCGAACACATTACAGAAACAAGAAAAGGTTTCAATGATACCAACACATCACTACCAGTATTAGAGTTCAAGTGGAAATTATTACTGAAGTTAGAGAGCCCTTTTGTGTGCCTCTTCTTCCCACAGCATCAAAAATCTAGGGGCAGCATGTGGGACACAGATGTATTTTGAACAGTTACATTTACTAATTATATAGAGAGGTACAGTGGTTAAATATGCAAGTGTCAGGTTGCTCTGGGGGCTACTAAAATAGATCATTAAAGAGGTCCCCAAATATTTAAAGTACTACCTCTCTGTACTAAAAATTCATTTTTAGATTGTATAATAAGGACATGATTAATCTTCAAAGCTCCAGCATTTTAATGCAGACTTACTGAGACTCCTTGAAGGCAGAGTTCTTTTTTTATGTAAGATGTCTTTGGGATCATGATGAAGCTACCACACTTTCCTATATACATAATAAAATACAAAACCAGTGTTCTCAAGCATTAGTTCAGGAGCTCCATAGGTACTATTGTACTTTTTCGGGCTAGAAAATGTTGCAAATGGTCAAGTTTTCTTTAGTTGATAAACAGTTTGTCAGGATGACTCATGTTTTTCTAATATTAATTAAGGAGTTCTCATCAGGGTATAATGATGAGTGATAACAAATGATAGATTTCACATGCACAAAACTGGTAGAAGTTAGTTAAAAAAATCCCTCTGAGCACCTTTCTGTGGGACTAGGTGTCAGCATCTAAGAGCTGCCAGGAAATGAGGTTCCCTGCTGTACCTACAAGTAGCAGGTCTGAACCTGTGGATGACAGACCTTAAATAATTCAGTACACTGAGTTACTCCTGAGGAAATGTCGGTTGATGGCCTGTCTGAATTATGGCAGCAAAGCTGCTCTTGTCAGAAGTACTGCCAGACTCTCATCAGTGGATTTTGACATAGGCCAGTTTCGTCCAGGTGTAAAATCTCTTGTCAGACAGTAGACATGATCTCTGCAGGGCATCTCTCTTTGCAGCATAGGGAAATTCACCTCTCACCCCAAGAACAATTGAGATTTTTTTGATTTCTGCAAGCTGCTCCTGCAGTCTTTCACTTTTGGTTCAGACATCAGAAGGAACATTCTAAATTATTTGTTCTTGTTTAATACTTTAATCTGTTTGGAAAATATGGATCATCTTGTAGTGGTTAATTGCTACAACAGTGAGGTGTTTTCATTTTTTTCTGACACCCCTGTGGATGTACTATGCTCTGGTTTTGGGCATTGGGTCGAGAAGCAGAACTACAGACTCTTCACATGAGAGACAGAGCAACAGTGATTTCAGAATCTGTCCTCTCTCTCTCTCTTCAAGTGCTGAAATGCACATACCAGTGATCTCCACTAGCTGTTGCAGCTCCCAGTAACAAAGCAGATACATTTCTCTCTTTTTAATCAATAGATGATGTCGACCATTGCCTTTTGTTCTTTCTGTTGGTTCACATGTATTTCAGGCTCTTCCATAATATCCTAATACAGGTTGGAAAATGGAGTGGAAAGTAACACTGCAATTTTTAAAACACCAGTTACACTTTTTGATAAAATTAAATATTTTTTTCAGATGTTTTGTCTTTCTGAGGCATAAATAAGGTGTGTGGGCTTTTTGTAGTAGAGTAAAAGGCTAAAGTGTAGGCAGCAAATATATAAGTAACAGCTATTATGAAAAATCATGAAAAACTATCAAAGTGTGTTCCTGTTTCCTAATAATAGGGAAAATCTGAAAGGTTTAAATTTTGATACTTTTTACAACTTAGCATTTTATTAATGCATTACGTGTGTTTGCCAGAGGGGATCATACATATGTTTTCTTTATTGCCTCTGTAGACTGGGATGTAAAGGGTAAAAGTATTTGCTTTAATGCTAAAATTTTATCTGGTGTTTCTGATTTTGCAGGTTTTTCCCACTGGGTGAAACCGAAGATGGCTTCAACGACTCTTTTGAAGGCATCTTGCTCGTCTGAGTTCTGTTCCTTTCAAACTGTATACATAAACCCCTTTTTTGTCTGGACACAGCAGGAAACAGGAGATAGTTTCCATGCTCAGTGTCAGGCCCCCACCAGGCAACATTCATGCACACGTGTACACAGACACACAACTGTATGCTATTGTTGCTTTTGTGGACAGGAGGGGCTGTTGTCATCCATAGCCCTTGTTGTCACAACCCCAATGTTTTATTTAATGACTTCCATAACCTGTCTCCCTCCATGCTGCTTTTTGTATCTTCGTCTCAGATGTGCAGAGTGACTCCCCAGACAACACCCAACCCTCCTGATTTTAGACCAGATTATTCAACTTCCACTCCAGGCCTCTCATTCTGGTGAATGATTTTTCAGTCTGGTGAGACTTCAGTTCTTCTGGATAAAATAAATTTGAAAAAAAACCCCGGTATTTGACTGTAGCTGGAAGTAGGCTATCATTCCTAGTAACCTTAAATAGGATTTGGACTTTTTCACAAATCAGAGATACATCTCTTGAAAGTTAGTTGCAATCTGCTTTTTAGTGTCTCCTGCACCATTATGACTTTCTGTCTATATGAGCAGACAAGTGCCTGGTTCCCAGAGTGGAATCCATCATCCTGAAATTACATTCACGTATCTTTTTTGTGTGCTTACCAGAAGCAGTTTAAGGCTGCAGTCTAACAGTGCATTGTCTCTGAAGGAGAATCCTTCTTCTGCCAATATCCACCCCTCAGCCCCCTTGGTAAGAAGGGCTCCTCTACCTGCATGGTAAGCCAGCTCAACCTACTGCCTGTGCAGAAAACCACTCTCTTTCTTTTCTTTCGTTCTATTTTTTTTTCGGATACCCCTTGTTTAAGAGGGTGAGTAAGAAGCATAGCACATATATCTTCCTCAAGTACAGTCATAATCCAGAAAGTGGCTGAGGGGTTTCAAGACTTTTGTATCTAAAGTAGGGATTTTGCCTTTCCTAATTTGCCAGTGAGAAGAGGATTTCTAACTGATGTGCTAAGGATCTTCCTCTTGCTCTTTGTCCTGCTCTTTTGTCAAATGTTTGGTTTGTTGTTGTGTTGCTGGTTTGGGGTTTTTCTTTGTTTTGTTTTGTTTTGTTTTTTTGTTCTAGCATCTCTGATTTTTTATAGTGATGAAAAGAGATACATTGTGTTCTGGACTAGTATGCCTGTTAAAAATCTTTGAGTTATAGGAATTCACCTCCAAGTATATACATACATGCAGAACTATTCCCACATATAGCAGAGGGAGTAACAATTATTATAGCTAAATCTGATCTCTTATCAAGGTAGAGCAAGTCTTGGGTCACATGGAGTAAGCAGCCTGTCTAGTACTTGGTGTGTGGAGCACCGTTTCTTGTCTTTCATCATGATCCAAGTGATGATATTGCAGACCATCACACATGCAGCCTAACCAGTACAATAAAGTGTTAAGAAAGCAAACATAGACTCTTCAGAGAACTGTATCTGAATCTCTCATTTGTTGGGCAACTAGGTAGAGATAGAGCGGTTTTTGCAGTAATCAGATACTTCCACGACTAGTTAATATCAAGAATGGAAAAAGACCAAACATACATTCTGGCAAACACGGACAAAAAGATAAAATTTAAAAGAAGCATGCTTCTTATCTCTACTGGTATTTTCATGACATTCAAAATAAGCAAATTTATATACATGTGGAACTTGCACCTTCTATCACCAGTTATGTGAGTGACTAAAGATTCCATCCTATTAGAAAAAAACAGATTTCTTTTAGGAAACTGTCTATTCCAGATTTCTAGTGTTCCTTAACTAAGGAGTTAAGGATGTCAACCTTTGAGGGTTTAGATACACTGTGTTAGGTGACTCTTTCGTCTGAGTAAGTATAGTTACTATTCTGCTGCCAGTATGACTAAGAAAGTTCTTCCTCCACTGATTTAACAGCACCAGTCCTGCACATGGAAATAACAGGCTTTCAGAAACTAAGGTTTCCATATTGCCCAAGTACCACTGTGAGTGGACTTATACTCATCTATTCTGTGAATGTGTTGACTAGAATGTCTTCTGTTTCCAGTGCACAAATCCTGAAAAAGGTGCAGGGGTGTTAGTTCAGACACTGAGGAGCTGGAGTAAGCCGTGACCTTGTATCGCTGGTATCTACAGAATATCATTATTTTGGATATCTACCTAGCTCTTCCTGCCACTGTGTATGAATTGATACTCTGACAACATGAAGACATTCAGAACCTTCAATAATGCCCCCACAGAGAATGGTTAGAACACATACTGAGAAGCATAGAAGGCTGGTAGCATTTGCTGAAACAACCTAAAAGGTAGTAAACTTCAAACTGTAAGTGCTGGGTGTAGCAGCCTACGATAACTGATTTCTGCAGGCGCTTTTGCATGAAAGTCCTCGATCAGATATGGAATTAACTATTCTCAAGATTGTGCCTGGAAAGTGATAGTCCCAGGTAGAGGAAGACTACACATGCTCACAGTCCCACGCTGTATTTCTAATGTGTACCCACTGGCTCCTCTTATTCTTTTCATCTTCAGACATTAGAAACTGGGAGAGCTTTATGATTAAACAGTTCACTTTTTTTTTAACTATGTGAGGAAGGAGTTGCTGCTGTGCATAGTTAGCACAGCAAGGTCAGCTCTGCCAGCTGTAGTTGAGGAAGGGATGATAGAAAATCCTTTGGTTCTGCAGACAGACTAAGCTCAATAAATTACTTTTATGGGCTCTCCCTCTCCTTGCAGGTTTCTAACAACTGCATCCTCCCTCTTGTGAGGGAGAGGACTGGTTGTCTAACTGCCCCAGAATTAAAACTGAAGCAAACATTCAGTAATTCTTTCAGATCTTCAGTATCCCCATGCTACCTTCTATTGCAGAAAGGACTTGAATGTAAGAAAAGGCTGAAGGAAGAGTAATCTAAAGACACTGTTATACAAACAGAATAAAAGTCCAATATTAAAAAAGGAAGGAAAAACTCACTGTTTTTGAAAACAAAGACATGCAGAGTGCTCTACACAAAGGCCTGCACTTTGGTTATCTGAGTGACAATACCAAGGTTTGCAACAGGCTCCATAAAGCGTTGCATATACAAGCTCATCAATCACTGCGTAAAAAGCACTGCAGGAGTACATGGTCTTTCCCCCTCTTCCTGACCCCAGGTTCTATTCTTACTTTTCCTTTTCCAGCCATGTCATGATCCCTTTCATCTGATCATAGAGGTTTTCATATATCAGAGCCTCCAGCCTGATGCTTTTGCAGCAGCCACATGCTGCATGGAACAGCTACATTTTCAGAGTATTGGCAGTAAAATATGTTTCCTTGATGTTAGAAATACACCTCCTACTTCACAGAAATAAAAGCTGTGGAGTATCACATCTAATGTGCCAGACTATTTTGATTTCAACAGTTTAGAAGTTGAGAATGATTTTGTTTAAAGCAGCCTCAGGCTGAGCCATGCTCAACTGTTCTTTGGGAGTAGGGGGGATCTAGGGAAGGGAGGTGGAGGAATAAGAAAATTATTAACATTCAGTGGCCAGCAATTTACCTACCAAAAGTACTATACAGATTGCTTAGAGAACTGTTTTTCTTAGTTTCTTGTCTACCCTCCACTTTCTTTTCCCCTTTTTGTAAATGTTAAGGGCTGCATCCAGGGCTGTATTCAGAAAAACATACATAGCAGAGGAACCATTGCGAGGTTCAAACAGGACCTTACACACCCTGCTACCTGTCAGAAAGTTTCTTTCTTTGGTAGGGGATGTCACCTCGTGAGTAAATCTCTTCCAAATGAAAGAACCAGGTCAAAGCAGTAACCTAGACAACTTCAATGTTACAGCTAACACTACTGTTTATATAGCTTCTACTGAGAAGGGAATAGTTACCCCCTTACCTGTTCTAATTTTCTTTTGCACACTAGGCTTCTTTTATGCAGGTGCTCTCATGTAGTTTGTGTTGGTCAGCTCCACCAACAAGCAGAAAACCCGAGGCACTTTTCTTCTAGCCCTGGTTGCAAGGAGAATAGAGGGTGGGATTGCAGATACTAAATTTTCTTCCTTTCTTAATGTTGGAATTCTATTCTCTTTGTTTCTTTTAGATGTTTGTGGTACTGACGTGTTACCTGGAAAATGCTCAGCTGAGAGAACTGCTCAGAATATAATGTAGCGTTTGATGTTTTCACGCCTTTAATCAAAATAGTGGTGCTGGGTATAGTTTCAGATGTAACTAGGAATTGCCTGTGTTTATCTGGCTAATTTTCAGAACGTTGAGATAACATGCACCACCAGTACAGCAGGTTTACATTCAGCTTTGCAAATCAGGAAGAGCACTGTAAGAGGAAATGATGGGTTAAGTACAGGTAAGTTGTAAAAAACCTCTGAACAGAAGGTTTACACAAACATTGATTGCACATTATCAGAGATTGCTGTAACTTTTGGCTATGTGGGGAACTCATCATAAATCACCATAAGATGAGAATCTTGCAAACCCATACTGGAATCTGTACTGCAGAAGTTTTCAGTATGGATAGCTGAGTGATACATGATCCTGACACAGTGACTGTTAATCATTTTAGATGTTATCCAAAAACTAGAAGGAAAAAATACTTCCTAGTGTGGCTGGAACCCAGAGGCACTGTAGTGTTCATAGAAGTTCCAGCGACAGAAATTTTGTATTTATCTCTCTTCATGGTGTCTGAAGGGGTAACACAAAATTCTGTATTTATGTTTGAAAGCAGTCTCAGTTTTAAGTTCAAGCCAGCTGTAGCCTGAGGCTGAAACATGGCCATGTTTTGGCAGCAGGGAAGACTGCCATATGTTGCAGTGATAAAGAAATTACACTGATGCCAATCTCTGAAGTCAGTCTTCTGAAAAATATATAAGGGAGTATATTTGTGATAATATAAGCTTTTAGACAGAGAGAGAGAGTAAAAGAGCTTGACAAGCCTTTGTTTAAGGATAATTTTTCTGTCTGTTTAACAGTAAATGCTGCAAGTCATAATTCACTGTTGTTCTTGAGAGAAGTTGTATATAATACATAAATCCATTGCATCTCCCTGTTACACAGAATTGCTTGCTGTCAAGCTCCCAGCTTTCAATAGGACAGCCATAGGACAATTCCATTCTTTCAATAAGTTCTTACTTATTAACTGGCTTTTAGTAAGCACAAACTGGAAATCAATAAGAAGACCCTTTTTTAGGAGTCATTCAGGCAGGCCTCTAAATGAGAGCAGGGATGTGGAGACCCTGGACTTGGCTGGCAGCACTATGACATACTCTCCTTTTTAAAGGTCAATACAGGCCATTGGTTTGTAGCTCTCATGGGTGAATTCCAATGCTTTTAAAATTGGCAATTAGTTTGTTTTAGTTCCAGCAGTATATCAAGGATCTTTGAACACAACTATTTGTATTCTTGATATGCATATAATAAAATGTATTGTAGGATATATTTTTACAGTGTGGTAGTTCCAAACTGCATCTACTGCAACCTTAATGCGGAACAAAATATCCAGTAAAAAATACGGATCTCAATCATAAACCTTCTGTTCCCTACTGTAAACATTGAAGCTGCTGTTTCTTGTTGCTGAAGGAGTGTTACTGATCCGTAAAGCTGGCTATCTGAGCAGTTTTAAACTCCCTCCATTTACCAGTATCCTGAGGTGCATTTTTTAGACTGCTAAGAAGTTGCTGAGAACAGACCTATGGATTCCACCAGCATTTTATTTTATGTCCATGAAACGTATGGCCATAAACCACCATTTATGTCCTTGAACTTTTGAAAGAAATTATCCAGAGATGCAATAAATTTGTTTTGAAGCAGAAGTTTTACTACTGGCTAGGTCAACAGTTTCCAGATAAACATTTTCTTGCCAGCAGTGATGGTAGTCTTCAAACTTCCATTTTTTGACAGTATACAAGCTAAGTTCTTCTGCATCTCCTGTGCCAACAGGTCCAGCTGGCTTTGCACTGAGGACACTAATTCATTTGCATCCTTTGTATATACACACTTTGCCATTTCCACTTCTCTTAAATTCCTGCAGCTGAGAAAAAACACTGGCTGTTCCTGTAATTTTTTTCAGAGTAAGACAGCGATCTCCTAAGAAGATATCAATTGCTTTTTATGGCCCTCCATCTCATCAACCAGAAGATTTCCTTATGTTATTCTGAAACAAACAGTTTAGTTCCAGGACAACTTCTACCATTGCTGTCAAGATATTTAATGCTCCTCCTGATCCAGATATTGGCTTCTCAGTCAGCTTGAATGGCTCAGCTTTACTAGCAAATGGCACAATCGTATTTTGTAACACATTTGCAGACACTTGAGAAAGTTCAGTGGTCAGCAATTTTTTAACAGAGGTAAAAGACCCTGATACAACTAATGCAAATACATTATCTGCTGAACAACTGATAGTTAAGAGGCCACCTATAAAATATGCATCAGATGTCAACATCTATTGCTGCTTCAGACAGTTCTCACTAACTGAATCTTGTACTTTATTGACCAGAACATTAATTTCTCCTGCAAATCTATTTGGATGATAGCATTGTGTTGATCAACAGCTTTCTTACGATACAGTTTTGCATAGACACATAATTTATATTAACAGTACTGACCAAATGGCTAGCTGTGCCATGAAGTTTTTCTGTATTCTGAACTGGAACCATATATTCTTTCTCAGCTAGAGGAATCTTGGTTTCTTGCAGATCTCTTTGTGCTTCTTTTCAGTTATTTCTCCTTGAATTACATATCTGTTTTCATTGTTTCATTGCTTTTATTAATTGCGACTGGTTTAGTGATTGTTTTCACTTCTTTTTCCATGGTGCTCATTATCTCAATATACTCTGCAACTTGTTCTTCCCAAACTGTCAGCTTTCCTTTAAGGGCTTCATGACTTTTCAATGAAAATATAGATTGCATTTTACTCTTGTGCAGCAGTGAGGTCTCCTTTTAGGTGCTTAATCTCTTCAGTATCTTCCTCAATAACAGCTCCTTTTGGCAGCTGCTGGCTAACTTAAGGTTTCATCACGTTCTTTGCTCTGTGAGCATACTCCACTGTACCCTTTTTCCCTCAGGATTTATAGTGGGAGAAGCCGTGGCTATTATTGATGTTCTTTGTTGTTCTCTGAGAGTCTTGAAGGATCCTTCTAGGATGCCCTGTGCCTTCTTCCACAAGAGCAGCAATAACTCTTTCATGGATCAGAATAGAGTACTTGGTATTTCCAGCTTCATAAACTCTTTTATCAACTGCCCCAAACTGAAGTGTTTTTACTTCATGCAAGTTTATATTCCCAGTTCTAACAAGCTCTTGTCCATCTGCTCAAGTTACTTTCATATGAATGGTAAAGGGAAAACAGTAGTATCAACTGGAATATGCATTCATGTAAGTAGCTGCAATAGTTCTTTTTGCTGCACCTGTTTCCAAAATTTTGTGGGCTTCATTTTTGTTGTGTTCAGGTGTTTCTTACGAGCCTTTCACATTTACACCTGTCTTGTGTATGAGATCATCGAACATCTGCAGTCTTTCTCTAGTGCTAGGAATAGGATTCAGAAGATAAAAAAGCTCTTCATGATATATTTCCAGAAGAGAGAATTTTACACAAAAAAAAAAAAAAAATCATTGTCAATCTCTGTGACTTTTTCAAATATTTGATACGATGTATTGCCAGACTCCTCAGACTCCTTTCAGTGGTGTTCAGCAACAGGATGAGGAGCAGTGACCATAAACCAAAACACAAGAAGTTCCACATCAACATGAGGAAGAACTTTTTTACACTGAAGGGGGCAGAGCCCTGTAACAGGCTGCCTGGGGAGGTCATGCAGTATCCCTCTCTGGAGACATTCAAAACCCACTTGGACGCGATCAAGGAAAGGTACTGTAGCCATAACAGTTTTGTGTTGCACATGAATTAACTGGTTCTAACGAAGCACTGGCCTTGTCTTTATGCCTCTGTTTTGGAACAAAAATGGGCCTCTGCCTGGTATTGCACTGCATATGCACCAAGCTGCTTGACCCTTGACTTGGGAAAACTTTGCATTCCTACCCAAAACACTCTATATACTGCACCTGGTGCACTTTCTGAACTAACTTTCCAGTTGTTACTGTCTGCTCTGCAGATGAGGAATTGGGGTATTTCTAGATACCTTTCACAAACACCTTACAACAGAACAACTCATCTGTCAGTAGGCTTAACTGAAGGCCCACATGCTGAAAAGTGTCTTAAGGAATTGTCATCTGAAAAAGACATGAACTCCTCTGATGTGGCACATATGTAAAATTTAATAGAGAGGTGTGTTGGAGATGGAGGCAGAGATTTTTGGGATCTACTGTTTTGTGTTAACTTCACAGATCAGGAAACAAGAACTAAACTCCAAGAAAATCCAGTAGCAAGATGAAAACTCTGCTCAAAAGTAGAGCTGCTCTGTGCAATTCTCAAAATATTATTTTCTCCTACATATTAAAGCACGTTCCAGTCTTGCTGACTATGAATGGATCACTAATCATTAATTTTTTAATGTTCTTGAATGATTTTCACAATCATGGGATAAGTTAGAGGGTGCGGGAAGAAAAGGTCCCACCACCTCTCAGTTTCATGAGGTGAGGCTGAAAGAACAGCACTGTTACTGAGCCTCACTGCAGAGCTGGGTCCTGTGTCCCTGCAAAGACGGCATTTGGAAAAATACACAATGGTGCAGCACTTGTATCTCAGACAGATGTTCCTCATCACTTTCGCAAATAAGGTTTTTAAAAACTCACATTAAACCCTATAACAGGATGATAAAGCACTGATGCCTTAATATCCTAGGATGCAGCGCTCTGGTCTTGACCCTGCAGGGACCTCATCCTTTCCAGCCGTATCTCTCATCCTGAAACCCTCCTTCCCAAATGCCCCGCTGTCAGCCCTCCTGACCCCGCCCTCCCCGTGGTTATCCCGCCTCGCAGGTGCTCTGCCTACAAACTTAGCGCTACTTAAAGGGCTCGCTCAACCAGGCCTTCTCCCTGCAGCCCTCCCGCAGGGCCGTGGTCCCGGCGGGCGGGCAGCGCGGCGGCCCTCGGCCCCCGGGCGCACCGCGG
>VZTG01008536.1:376228-387447 GCA_013397845.1 Melanocharis versteri
GGACGTGCTCCAGGTGCTCGGCTGGCGGCGGCTCCGCGAAACATGGCTCTGCCGCCGCGACACGGGCGCTGCAGGGCGTCTCGCTGCTTCGTGCGAGCTGCGCTCTCCTGTGCCGGGACTGGAAGCTACTCGTTCGAGTGACAAAAACAAGCTTTTGCTCCTTTCCGGCGTTTAAATATGCGAGAGCTCACAACTGCAGATGATCCAGGCACCCTGATTGCTGGAACGTTGTGTCTGCAGCCCTCGCAGTTGAAAAGGTGCTGCTCAGGTGGTCGGAGCTGGTGGTGGGGAAAGATTTGGTTCCCGGCACGAGATTTCCCGTGTGGTCGACTTGGAGCAATTCTAGCGGGGAAGCGCGGGTCCGTGCGATGCCGCAGGTTGCGGATGGCTCATTGCTGCCGCTCTCCCAGGCCATCGGTGGAGGGTGGATTCCGCCCGCGGAGCGAGCCCCGCTTGTCTGAGCGGGCTCTGGCGGAGCCGGAGTGACAGCTGAGCCATTGCTGTCACACCGGCCGCTGGGAAGCAGCGTGCTTGGCACCAGACACCACAATAAAATGTGAAAGAAATGGAATTACGGTTTAAATCTTACCACGGGGAAATAATCTGCAGACGCTGATCGTAGCAAATAGCGTGGCTACAGTTTTTAAAGCTTGTCATGAATTTTTTCCATTTTTGTAGGGCTAGGAAAACGTTTCAAAAGCAAGTTGGCGTTAGTCTTATTTGTGTAAATGTTCGTGGCAGCGTTTGTTCAGTCATGAAAAGATCAGGAGCAGACCCAGAGGCCACAATCCTGTTAACTGTAGCGCATAGGGTAAAGGATTACTGTAGCCTTGCCAATTCCTGTTGATTCTGGGGTCTGCCTGCGTGAAGCAGTTGGCAGGGGCAAGACCGCTGAGGCGTGTTCAATTCTTTAGAGTTTTTATCTGAAAACCGTGTTTGCGGTTTTAAGTAGATCCTACAGAAATCCAGTGATGTGCTGAATAAGTAATAGAGTTACCGCAGATGCTTAAAAAGCCAGCCATATATATCTACTCAGTCACGTCTCTTTGTGTTGTTCAAGTTTACAGATGATTACAGAGAAATTTCTTCTTTACTTTGAAAGTACTCCAGAAAAACTCCTTTAATCTTTTGTCTGCTTTTCAGACTGTGAATAATTTGACAGCATCTGTAAAGCACTTTACAGTTATTATGTACAAAGTACTGCACTAGGTATGGGTATTCTCAGAAACTGGTAGGGAATAATAAGCTCTTGATTAGTAGGACACTAAAAATGATGTAGTTGTACCAATTAACATCTCTTAAGCACAAGATTTTTAATTTTTTTTAGGTGCCTACAGTGTTTATAAAAATACTGTGTTTTACTGTATGTACAAACAACAAAAGGCCCTGTTAATTCTTCTATAAGCATGCGTGGAGAAAATGTACATTTGGACAGCTATCGAATTGGCAGATGGGGGGAAGATTGTACTCCTAATATGTCAGGAGGGAAAGAAGTTGCCTTGGGGTTTCTTTGAAAATGGTCCCGTTAGATTGGCAGGTATACCTTTCATTCAGTTCCAAGTGAGGGAAAATGCTGTTAGGGAAGGGAATTTCAATATGGAAATTGAAGTGTTGTTTATTTAACACTTTGTAGCTCAGCACGAACCACACAGAAGATGAGATTCAACACTGTTGTTACTTCAGATAACAGTGGGATATTTTAAAAAGTAAAGATGACAATGCAGAAATTTAATTTATAGATATATATTTATGAAAACGAGCTTGGAAGTGACTAAGCTTCAAATTGACCCTGAAAAAGTAGTGTAGAATCTTGCCTTGGAAAAGAAATATGAGATTCCCAGGGATCTTCTAGTGGACTTGTAATCTTTCTTCAGTCTGCCTTCTCTGTAAGACAGGACATGAACAACTGTGTTTAAGATGGTAACTCCTGTTAAAAAGTCAGTGTATTCCTAACCATGTAAGTGAATTTGACCCAGGATTTGAATTTTGAACATACAAAGAAATTTGAGTAGCATTAAGGGTGGTGGTTTTGTTTTAGTTTAGTTTTGTTTTTTTCCTCTCTTTTTATTAAGGGGAGCAATAAATTTTGATTTTACAGTAAGGAGAAGTATGGTTAGAAGATCAGTAGCAGATGGAAATTTGTGCTTCCATGGGTCATTTCTTCAGTGGGCACTTACAGAGTAAAGTGAGTGTGATTTGAACAGAGAAAATACTGTGTTCCTTAAAAAAAAAAATCACTTTTTTGTTGTCTCTATTTTTGATTCAGAATGTGTTTCTTTTGCCTGAGAAGTCAGAAATTGATGTAACGTAGCTTCTGACACTGATGGTCAGTTTCTACAAAGCAGCAAAAAGGAATGTTTTTAATAAGAAATTCATAGTATTGCTGTGGTGTTTTTGATCGATTCTGCTGACTGTAATATGATGAACTTAATGGCCAAGAAAGACAGTAATTTAATGTCACACTAGCATGGGGAAGTGATGATTATAAATTGCACTAGAAGTGGGAATTGGATTAAGTGAAAAATGAAATTAATTTAATCACTTGTGTGGGAACAGATGACAGTTATTGGGAAAAACTAGCCAAACAAAATATCATGCAGTGTAATTATACTTACCTACAGCAACCACATATTTGTCTCATTTTAATTCTTTTATTGGAAACAGAAAAAGTTATCATTCATATTTCTCATCCATCTAAGACTTTCATACGATACTTGGCAGTGTGTTCTCTGCTCTGAGGACTTCAGTTACTCTGATTACCCTGATTGCAGGGAGCAGAGGGAATCTTGTGTTTGAATTTTTGTATCTCTCTTCTTTGGAGATAGAGAAACAGTGCCAAAAAGCTAAAAATTATGAGATTTTCTGAAGAAATTACTAAATTTTTAGAAACCTAATTTTTTAATTTTTTAACAGTTTATTCCTCGCACAAAAAACCCCCAAACCACCTTGGTACTGCTAACTGGTAGAAGTAGTGTATCCCCTCAAATTTCTTGAATTATCTGATGCTTATACTTATTTCTGAAACCTCATTTCTTTGTGTTCTGACTTAGATGGCTTTTTGACTGCTTATGAAATCGAGGTCTGCTGCTCTGGCATTCTGTGTGCATACTATATTGCATGACTGTGTGCTTGTACATGCGATGCTTTTATTTCCAAGAGATTTTTGAAATTTTATTATCAAATTCTGATTGCTGAAAATAAGTAAAGAGTAGAAGCCTTTCACGAGTTCTTGTAATTGTTTTAATGAATTTTATTTTTTTTAAGTTTTTTCTTGTGTGTGGGTTTTACCCTTGACTGAATTTTGGGCTTTGAACAGTTAGAACCTTCAAACTGAGAAGAAACATACTTAGGAGACCATTTTCCAAAGGGAATTACTACTAAGCCTGAAGAAATTTCAGGGGCTAGAGGCAACTCTGGGAGGTAGTTTCAAGAGAAGAAAACAGAGCAATTATGTTGGTGTTCGGCAGTTTAAACTGGGAGACCAGGAGAGCTTTGAAACTCCTGATTCTGGGTGTTCCCATGTGGACCAGCCACCCTGAATCTGCGTGACCTTTATGGAAAGGGAAATGTCTAATGTAGGCCAGAAAAGAGCTGCAGCAGCTTCTGGGCAGGGGCTAGTCTGTGTTCTGGATTCTAGAAAAATGTTTTGTCCAGATTTTATCAGACATGTGTTTTAATTGCACTTCTAACTATGGAAAAATTTGGACATAGCTAGGATTCAACACTGAAGTCCATTGCCAGGCTTGCTGTGGACCTGCAGTGTTTGTCTTCCTTTCTGGGGCAGGAGTTTTGTGCAGATGAGGTACCTGAATTAGGAAACCTTTTGTGCTCCTTGCTGTTAGTGGCAGTGGAGTCACCCAGGGCAGATAGCTTGTGGGAACTGAGGCAGTACCAAGGGGTCTTTATGCACCTACATACACTGCTGGATCTTCGAAATACATCTCTCCTTCAGCTTGAGACAAGAAAGGTGCTGTTTCAAAAAGTGACATTCCAGCAGTGAATGCTGTGCAGATTCCGGTCACACTCATGCCAGCTGGAAGACATTGGCCTTGATATCAGCAGTTGGATATTTCCCTGTGATGAGAAAGCAATGAAATATGTGAACAATTATGAGTAAAATAAATCAGAGGCTTCAGAACATCAATAATACTTGAGAATGCATGATTTTTTTCCTCTAAGTTAGGTGACTACTATGAACAGTTATGTAAATTAAGAATTTGTTCTGCCAACATTTCCGTAGCAATATGCTGTGGCAGTTTAGAAGAGCTTTAATTGTAGGGAATGAGCTCTGTATAGGGATAAATATTGTAAATATTTTGAGTCACCAGTGCGCGAAGGTTAAGGTTGTTCTGAAGAGTGTCTTTTTCTACAACCATCTGTCTTTGTTTTTCCTGACAGGAATGATACATATAGTGGTGGTATTTGACAGTAGAGATGTTGTAATGTTGGAACCTAATTTACTGTTGTGTTTTTCCTGAATGCTGTGATTGTTTAGGATGGATCTTAAGATCGTGGGTTTTTTCCCTCACTAGTCTAAACTCTTCAATTTTTTTAACCCCTTGTGCCTCCAGAATAGCCTTTCATTCTCGGGTTCAGTAAGAAACTACTTGAAAAAAAATTCTCAGCATCACTAGTTTGGATTACTGGGGGGGGTTTGTTTTGAAGGTGTCATATCTCAGAGTGATCGAGGTCCATTTCTGCATTGTTGGTAAGGTCGATTTCTGTCCTATATGTTTTGTTTGGTTTTTTTAAGTGATTGCTTAAGTGAAAACAGCATTGCTTAGATTAATAACAAATTTTGAAGAGGATGTGAGCAAGCTTATGGCCTTATTATGTCTGAAACATTTTCCATCAGGTTTCACTTCAGGTCAGATAAAGTAAAAGGGCTACTGCCCTTTGTAAGCTAAACTGTGCCTCTACCTGGCCTACCAAGACAAAACAGATAAAAACCTGTGGTTGAAGAAATGTCATCAGGATATGTGGAATGTATATTTTTCAGGTTTATTTTTGAAATTTTCTGAAATTGGTATTAATGTTTTTTTCTGTAACAGCTACATTTATGAGAGTGTCTTTAATAATGTTTTTTTTCCTGATCGAATACAGATTTTAAAATTATGCCTTTAAAGCAATAAGGCGGCTCTCCCTTTCAGGGGATACGTCTTCTGTGCTTTTTGCTTTTTCTCTGTTAGTTTTGAAAGCCTCCTTTCAGTCAGTGACCTGTATCTTAGTTGCATAAAACTACAAAAAAAAAAAAAAAAGAAAAAACTGAGGTGATGTTTTGAGAACAGAAATGGGACTTTGACTTTAGTGGACTGTGGAGATCAAAATAGAGGTCTCAAGAGCACGGCTGAACTGAAGTGCTGCCTTCTTGTGGGGATGACGGTACCTGTTTTGTGCGTTTGGTGTATTCCTTAGCTGAGCTTCCTTTTTTTTTATTTTACTTTTTCTGTTTCCGTAGAAAACTCAGGCAAACAAACAGGAAGGGGTCAGAACTCCTTTCTGGCAGGGCCTTAGTGCATCAGCACTGCGGAGTATGCCATCCTCCTGCTGCCCTGAGCTTCCCATCCTCGGTGAGGTTACATTAAAGCACACCAGGGATTTCTTGCAGTCTGTGGTGACTTTTGCATACAAATGCAGCTGCTGTATTTGCTTGTAGGGAAAGTGTGTAGGAAATTGAGTGATGGAAATGCAACTGAAGTCTTGTCCATTTACATTTCATGTATGTGGCTCCATCCTCCAAATACACTCACAGAATTGCAAAAACGTACGTGTTGTCAAAATGTAAATAGAAGGACTAGATGTGCTTTGCTTGCTTACTTAGGGAGGATAACTATGAATGGAGGTGAAACAGAAGTAGGAATTCATTACTGAGCAAGTCAAGCTCCAAAATGTTTCTGTAGCCAGGCCTGGCTGCCTAATACAGGAGGAAGCTCTCCTGAACCAGTGTGACTAGATCCTCAAGTATATATTCAGCTTGAATCCAGCCATTTAATTTTTTTTCTTTTATTAGAATTGTTCAATTTCTTTAAGACCTTTTGATCAGGTCCATCATGCATAATGGCATCAGATTCCATGCTTCACATCTTTGGATGCAAATGACAGCAGATGAGAACAAGTCATACACAAAGTTAGTGGAGTTTATATTCCTTGCAGCTGTTCACATTTCCCCGGGATTCTCAATCCACAGTAGCGCAACTCTACTTTAAAGGCTGGAAAGCTGCTAGACAGGCTGCTTGAATTTACTGTCTTTGCTAATTAGAACTAACTCTTGCACTATGGACTTGCATTGATTTTTAGTGGTGTTGCTGTATAGGTGAAGAGAATTAAGACTCTAGTAACAGAACCTTGTCAGTTGTAATTTGTGGCAGTTTGAGACGTAAATATCTCCAGCTTTCCACCTCTCTCTGCACATATTGCAGAGCTAGAGGAGTAGAACAAGTTCCTGCATTTTGTCTGGCTCTAGGCACTATTGTGGGATGTCATTATGGGTTTGTACCATGACACCAGTGGCAACACAAGTGTCACCTGTGCTCTGGGGCAATAATATGTGGCAGAGCATGGGGCATACAGGGGAAGGAGAGTCAAAGCATCTTCAGTGGCATAGGTTGATTCTGTGAATTACACATTATGTTCGTACATTTTGTCCTGTCACTGGCCTGTGTATTGTGGGCGTTGAAAATTGTTGTTGGAAACCCAAGGAGTTAATTTTCATAGGCTGTGTCTTTAGTTCCTGATGTATTTATCCTTTGGCCCAGGTAGTAAAGGAGATTACTGGGTGATCATCAAGGAGCCCATAGCAAACCAGATCAAGCCCTGAATACCTAAAAGGGGAAGGAAAAAAAAAGTGGTAGTACAGCTACAGTGACCTATAGTGATAAGAGAGAAGGGTGGGGTTTTGTTGTTTGTTTGGGTTTCTATGATTTTATTGTTGCTGTTGTTGTTTGTTTGGTTTTTTTTCTTCTGAGATAGTTGGTATAGTCTGTGGGAGAGAAGAAAAAAGTGCAGCAGAAGTGTTTCTTTTGCTTAGACCTGAAGAAGGCACAGAAGTCTAAACACTTGTCTGTTCTTTTTCTAATTCAGCTTCTGCTCCTAATTAAAGGTGGGAGATTAAAAATTATTTAAGATCTGAATTTTAGGAGTTTTTCCTTGAAACAGCAGTTTTTCTCCAAGCAAAGGGAAGTTGTGTCTCAGATTAAGGAGGGCTAGGGAATGGTTGAAGAAAGTCTTGAGCTGTAAATTCAGAACCTTCTGTTTGAAGGGAAAAAAAAGCCCCTCTATCTGTTGTCAACTAAGATTATTTTCCATCTGTTTATCTCTGTTACACACATTTGAAAACTGTCAGAAGAACCAGACTTTATCAGAAAATTCCATCTAATGGGTTTATGACACCTTATGCATCTTGTTTTGACACAAGATGTTCTGCAGCTGTGCTGGCTTGAGGTACTCCTGATCCCTCTGCCCTCCTCCTGCAGCCTATTGCTCATGTGTTTTGCTGGCATCACCATTTGTGGAGGGGTATTGAGAATTGGATCACCAGCATGTCTCTTAAAGCTTCAAGAAAAAATAAAAAATAAACCAGCCTCCCCCTAAAAATTAAAAAAACAATCCCACAGAAGTCTCTCTTACACTCTTAAACCAGGTCAGGCAAAAGAAGGAAGTATAGAAGCCAGTACTGCTGCTGAGCTTGTACCCATTCTATCTTGAAAGAAGAGAAAGTTGCTTTGACCTGTGATGAATATAGAGAAAGGCATGTGGACTGTAAGCATTTAGTTTTCTTTCATATAGTCGGGGGTAAAAGGTGTTAAAACAGTGGGTTTATTTAGCCATTTCTGGCACTGATTTGTAGTAAGCAAATGTTTACGCTGCAGCTTGCCATAAATAAACAGAAGGGTGTTTGGAAACCCTGACCAGCTTTTGTGTAGGAGAGAGCAGTCATAACAAACTGGTTCTGTGAGAAACTGAAAACAAATAAAAGATGGGCTGTTATTCATGGTTTGCAAAGGCAGAAGAGGCTGTGAACAAAAGAAGTGAGTAATTTTCAAATACTGAAAAACATTGTTTATGAGCCTGGGATAAATTTCAGTAACATTTCATGTTCTCCTGTTTTCAGTCTTTAGAAAATCTAAAGAAAAGAAGGGCAAATTATTTTAACGAACTCCAGCCTCAGAGAAGGGTGAAAATCTTCAGCTGCATTCAATACTGCTGTGAGTCTTTTGTATCTCCCCAAGGTATTTCCAAGAACATTTGCTACCTGTTTCTGAGTGTTAACAATCTTGCAGTAACTTAAAATGCTGTAGTTAGCTAAACAAAAGAATTCTTTCAAAAATCCCCTAACAAACCTTTTCCTACAAGAAAAACTCTTCTTTTAGTGCTTAATGAGATTATTACCTGCTACAAGAAAGTTATTTTTCTTATTATTTTGTGTTCTTGGGATTTTTTGAGTCTAACATTACAGTATAAAGTGATAGGTAGGCAATAATCAGATAAGTAGAGCATTTCCAGTCGGGTCACTGAAGGATCAATTTCTGGGGTTTTTTTAAGTAGCTGTTAGATGGTACCAAACCCCAAAATCAATATTCCATTTTTATTTTATACTGACACATAGTTTTTGTGACTGAGTAATGTCCAAGTATCTTAGTAGCTGATAACTCATATTGACTTTTTTGCAACTCTTTTTTGTGATTTTCATGCAACCACAGCAATATACCAAAGAATCTCTAGCCTTAAAAGATAAACTAGACTCAGACTAGCAGTGAAGCTGATGAAATGGTAATAAAAATCATGGCTAAGGCTGAACCTATTTCTTGATTATTCCCTGTGTGGAGTGGAAACGTGTCTTCAGCAATCTTAGGGTCTTCACAGAGAATCTCCTGGCTGTAGGGTTCCACTGGAAGCAAGTAGGCAGGGAAGCTGTATTAATAGCTCAAATGTCTTTGTGACTGTGATGGTAAGGAAAAGAAATATGTTTTACAGAAGAGATGAAACCTTCCATATAAACTGTCATTGGGGCATACAAGTTGACTGTGCTGTGTAGAGATACCCACTTAGCTCTGAACAAAGTAGCAAAACATGTAGGAGCACTATTTGTGGTGTAGTATTCTGTGTGAGTAACGTGTTGAGAAATTACTTGCATGTCTGCAGGTCTCTGCATTGGGCTATGTTGAATGCAGGTGAGGTGGTGATCCTTTAGGAACTGCAGGTCAGTAAATTCCAGTCCAGATTCAGAAATTTTATCCTCTCTCTCTATGAAAAATAGACTTCAAAGACCACGCTTAGACGGTAATAAATTGGGGAAACTATTGAGTTCTAATAGTATTGCTGCATCGGATTTTGAATAATCTTTGAGAAGGTTTGTATTGCCAGTAGCACTTACTGAAGGAATTTCATAAATAGCTTTTAGTTCTACTTAGTGTGCAGATTATGCTCTTTCTCTCCTGAAAATGGGTGGCAAGAGCCTTTATTTGGTTTTCTTGGAATTGGTATAAATACAGAGGTAAAAACTTGCATTTGTTTTTCAAATATAACCAAGAGTTAGCTGGAGAGCAAGGTAGTGATGAAGCCAGTCCTAGTGGTGATGCAAGAGCTTCTGTATGCTCAGTGGCTGGCAACGCTGTCAGATCTACAGGTTAAAGTGCTTGCAAGGTGGGGACAGATCATTCAGACATTTATTTATCCATTTATTTGTTTTTTGGAGATCAGTTGTCTCCTGATTAGATGGGGGTGACTGTAGTGTTGCCAGGTAAATGAATAAACCTGGCCAAATCAGCCCTGCACTTCTTGGCTGCATTAGGCATCTTAGTGTCCAGAGATCGAAAAGAAGCAGTGAGTGTGTGCTTAGAGTGCTGGATCATGTACAATGCAATGGCTCAGTTCCTTGGCAAGGTGAGGAGCAGTCTGTCCCCTGAAAATTCTCTGATTCAAGTCCAGCTTCTTGTGTGTGCCATTTGGTAAAGAGAAATCAAACACAATTTAATTATCCTCTTAGTCCTTGGATGTATCTGCAGTATCCTTGGGCTTGGCCATTGGAGGGAATGAGTGGGTGCTTCAGGCCATCTTTATGCCAGTCAGCATTTTTTGGGCCAGCATGTCTTTGTTCCCAGCTCAAGACATTGGTGAATAGCTTCCACTTGTTATATCATTGAATGGCTTTTAATCTTAGCATTGTCATTCTCAAGCATTCAAAGTCTAAAAGTCAGTTCCCAGACATCAGTAATCGCATTAATTCAGGCACTCTCCAGCAGAAGTCATAAGCCTGGTGTTAGATTATGTTTTTAAGCTTCTCTCAGTAATCTTCAGCCCTATAAACTTTATTCTTTTTTGTGAGGTGTCAGCTTCAGGTACAGTTTTATTCCAGGAGATACGTCTGGTGACAGGGAAGGGAACCACCATGACTGGTTTATTTTGACTATTTTGTACCTTAAAATATGTTTCTTTTCTGATCACGGCTTACCTGTGATTGCAACAAAACTATTCTCTAGTGTTAGAGCCTGAGTTAGCATTTCCCTTCCTGAATCAGTCTGTGTCAAATTTTGTTTTAGAAATTCAGTTGATTCTAGTGGTCATACTGTCCCATTGATTTTTCTAGAGGTATACTAACAATGATATATTTAAATTTTATTATTTGCTGTGGTCCAAGTGTAAAAGCAACTTAGGTAGCTTCCATGTGGGTTAGGGGCTGGGAGTCTAAACTAATGAAAAAGTAGCTGGAGTAAAAGTAACGTGGAAGTGTTGTGATACAACATATAAGTCGGAATAATATAGTAAAATATAGTAATTCAGATTTCTCCCAAGAAAGTTAACTTTTCAAAAATTTTGCAAAGTGTCTAGTATAAAATAGTATTGTTTGGTTGGACATAGGCAGTTTAATTTTATCACCATTCCTTTATGGAGTGGATTGTCCCTTTTATGTCAGCAAATGTTGCTTTTGCTTGTTTAAAAGTTCATAGCAGCTGGAATCAAATGCTTTACTCTCAAACAAGAGTGATTATTAAGAAGTTAATCTCTGATCATGCTGTTACCAGCAATATTTAATGTCTTTTAAATAATTAAAAATGCTAATATGAGATCTTGTAGATAAATATAGATAAAGTGCACAGTTAAAACAATTAACAGCATAAGATCTAGTCAAATGAATTTTTGATGTAAGTTCTTTTCCACTACCAAAAAATTCCAAACCAGCCCGCATTGAAGTGAAACACCCTCACCCCCCTCCCCCCCCC
>VZTG01008537.1:5865-68217 GCA_013397845.1 Melanocharis versteri
TTTTTGGTAATGATCTCTTTAGAGTAATTTGTTAATTTCAGTCTTCCTAATCAGCTGGAGTTCAGATACCCAAAAAATAGCAAACTATTTGAAGTGCCTGGTTCACAGGGAACTTCTGTGCCTCAACATGGCTTTAGGAGCCAAATTTGAGTTTTGCTAATGTAGAACTCTTGGCCAGTGTATTTGTAATTTCTTAGTTCTAGAGCACCCATGAAAGCTCTGTTAGAGAAAAAATAGAGGCTACACATTAAGTAAAATGCAACATTTCAGAAAATCTTATGACCTACACTCTGACCTAAAGAATAGTTAAACTTACTTGGTCAGAACTTTTAATCAGAATTTTGTTTTCTCTCCAGCCTAGTTTAGTCCCGTAACATATGCAAAGCTGTGCTTACAAGTTTGGGTTTTTTTTCTGAGATCACAGGATCTACAGCAGGTGCTACTAGAGTTCTGCAACTAGTATTCTTTAAGTCAGGGTGGGTTTGGGGTTTTTTTGGGTGTTTTTTTTGTTTGTTTGTTTGTTTGTTTTGTTTTTTTTTTAATTTGTCCTCACAATTACAAAATATTTTTGAAGGAGCAGAGAGCAGAAGGTAACTAAAACAGTTAATATGAGAAGCTATACTTACCACATGGTAATATAAAAGTAGGAAGAATAATTTAATGGCAATATCACAGATAGACTTATCAGGGAACTCACAAATAAATAAAGCCACACTAACTTTAAAAATTTATCAGATGTTGAAGTAGAACAATGACTTTTCCAGGAAAATGTCTACTGCATTTTATGAATACAAAAATACTCCAACCAGCCCAGTGCCTAAACTAGCCAACAAAGGTAATCAGCTTGCATGAACATATTAATAAAGAGCTCTGTGCAACACGTAGCTATTTACTTCCGGCAGCTGTGCCACTAAAGAGGTTACATCACTTCCCTACTGCACATGTGTCCTTTTCAACCCCGTGACCTAAGGATTTGTACCTTGAAAATGGGATTAGCAAACACACACAAGTCTGGTTGCTATTTATCACACTTAGATCATTCTAGCTACAATAAATGCATCAAAACATATAGTCTAACTAATTCATATAAAACTAAGTGTACAGCCTAGTTTCTCCATAAGGCTTATAAATTTCATATGAAGTGTTTTAAATTTATCTGCTACAGCAACGGACTCCCCAAAAAATCTGTAATAACATTTGCCATACTGTGCTAGAGACAGTGGTTTAAACATGCTTTGTACCTACTAAATATTTGTTTGGTTTTAGTGGAGTTTCATTATGTTGGAAAAAATATAAATGAAACAATAAAAAAACCAAACCAACTCCCCAAAACTTCAGATATTTTGGATTTTGTGGTTTTCTGGGTAACTTTAAATACTTGTTCAGGCATATGAGACGAGATACCCAGCCTTGGCTAGGATCTCATACAATATGTAAAAAGTCAGGTTGATGCAAGATCTCTACTGGCAAGGGATGGCAGTGTTACATAAGAGTACAAAAGTGCTCATCAGAAATGTCAAATGCCTTCACACCCCTGCATTTTTTTGTGTAAGGATCATTTCTTAAGTTAAATAGTTGCAAAGAACCAAAGTAATTTGTGCATATGTCTCCTTGTAAATTTAGGGGTTGTTGATACTACCTGTTAAAATATAACTATCTGCCTATAAAATCAGTAATATTTTAATGGAAAGCATTTACATGTCAATGTTTGGTGAAGGGGAAAGGAAGTCTTCACTTCTGCTCTGACTTTGCAGCAAGTCACTGAAACTTGACTGTTACAGCCCAGCTGTTTCAGTCAGATGCCTCTAAAAAGGCTTCTCATCGGGAACTACTGAAACAGTTCTGCAGTTGGAGCTTGACAGATGAGTTGTAACAAATATTGCTGCAGTCATGTGATGTACTACAGGCCTCAGCCCTCAGGAGCCTGAGTTCACCACCCTGTGGTAATGTGGCTTCTCTCTCACTACAAGGCAGTCTAATATTATAGCCTTATATATTACAGATGCTAAAAATAATGGAATTATATTAATTAATCTCAACTTTTATGACACAATGTGTGATCTAACAATGTTTCCATGCAGGCTGATCCTTCATCCTATCACTTGTCCGATTATGTCTCTATCTCATTCAGTAATTTCCCAAAAGAGGGAGAATCACATTCCTTCCAAAATCTGTTGTTTTGTCTTATGCCTTTTTTTTTTTAATGATTTAATCCACCAATTTTTAAATGAGTTTTAATCCACCAAGAGTACTTGCTTGTGACTTGTGTTGATCACCAGCCTTCTGCAGCAGCAGCTCTGGACTGAGCTCCCTGGTGCACAGGACTTTCAGTGCCTCTTCACCACACAATGTGGCACTTGTTTAAGGGCCCATCTGCTACAGGCTGCAGTGCCCTTCAGTGCACTCTGCACAGCTTAGGTGCACGCAAGTACAGCTGTCACACCACAATTACAAAACATCTCACAAGCAAAAATAAAAAAAAGAAGCCAATGAACCTGTGGGCTTTCATAAAACAGTTTACTCACACCATACGTGCAAATTAGACACACTCATATTCAGCCAACTTCAATCAGCTTTCTCTGCTCTTTCACAGATGTGGGCAATAATCTCTTCCTTTGGAGCTTCTCTCACTTCAAAGTTGTCCACAGGATTCTAAGCTTACCTTTTTCTTCTTTTCAGACACACGTGTTGGGGAACTCTCTCTCTTTCCCTGCATTCTGAAATTCTCAAATTCCCAAGCCCATATACAAAGCTAAAGATAACTATCTTAGCCAGCTTGAGCCATGTGCCATAGTCTTGTAGAGATGCATTATGTCCAGACTACACGTGCCTTCCCTTACATACTGTATAATTACAGAAAACAGACCTCAGGGATATCTCCCTGTGACCCTGGGGCATGATCCACAAAATCAAGTGTCTCTATCTTAGCTGTCTGTCTTCTCTGTTTTCAAAAACTCCAGTGAACGAAGGCAGGCTCTTTACCTCACCTGAAAAAACCCTTCTCCTTATTGTAAGAGACTTTTCCTAATGCTTAACTTGCCTTTTCAATTAATAGCCAGTATCTACCATCTATGTGAAGAAGGGCGTTCCTATTTTCTCTATAGCAACTTTTTCCATATTTGAAGAATGTTCACATCTTCCTTCAGTCTCCTCTTCTTTGGATTAAAGGATACTTTTGATCTCTCTTTTTGAGTACTTTCTGTCCTCCAGACTTTATCCAGTTACACCCCACCTCTCTCAGGTGCCCCAATAAGAACAGGTACCTCAGGTAAGACCTTATCATGTCTTGATAATGCAGAAATACCACCCTGCTTCTCACAGGCTACATGCTGATGCATCCCTCTATCATGAGCATCTTTTCTGCAGCAATGAGTTAAGAGTGCTCAGTTTGACATATTCTATGCCATCCCTGCCTCGAGATATAACACAGTAATACCCACTCCCTCCTCTGTGCAGCTATTCCTACCTAAGTGTAGTTTCTCATATGCCTTATTTTTTCAATCAATTTCTCCTATTTTTCATGATCAGTTTTAATTCAAATCTTGCCAGCCAGTCTGCTGCTGCCCTGTGATCTTGGCTTTTGTTACCTAGATAAATAAAAATTTTAATTATTACCTCCACATACCCCTGTAAAGCATATTTTCTTACATTTTTTCCTCCTACCCTTTTTATTAAAGCCAGTTCCAGTTTGGAGACCTGCCACATACAGTTAGGGATTTCTAAGGACACATTCCAATACCCTAATGAGCTTTAAAACACCTCCTGCTATTTAAAAAATAGTTATAAAAGCATTTGGTACAAACAGACGTCCCTTGCTAAAATTCCTCCCTTTCAAATCTAGTTTTAAATTCCTTTGTGGAAGACTCAAATCTCAATAGTTTTCCATGCACAAAACCATCATATCTTAGCACAGCCCTCCAAAACTAGTCAGAAATTACTTGAAAGATTTTTTTGTTTGTTTGGAAGCAGAGTTGCCATCACAGTTATTCTGTGACAGAGTCCTCCTTCCTACTCCTTGAGGCTTTTGTCATATTTCCTAATCAATGAAGCTCTGTGGCTTTATAATAATCTAGATTTTTCTCCAAGACCTCCAGTAGTAGTTAAGGCATCTGGCTTTACAAAAGGAAACATAACTATTACTGATAGAAGTGTGGTGGGGTTTTTTTTAACACTTCTAAACTATTCTAAGCTTCATATATGTTCTATGAAGTAGATGCAATGTTGCTATAGAGATTTAACTAGCACTTCTTCAGGATGTTCTGCAATTTGTTGCTGGCTTGGCCTCTGAAGTGACTGCAACCTTTTCCAACTTCTGCTGATACACCGAAGTTTTCAGGATGTATTCCACGCTATGTTATCTGTACAGGCTTGCTACAAAAGAAACCTGTGATTCCTGATAAATCTAAATCAAATATAGCTCTGTAAACTTCTCCCATAAAATGTTGTGTGGACATGATTTGAACCGGTTATAAGAGAAAAGCACAAACAGTTCAGTTATGTATTTTCAAACAGTATGTGGCATGTCAGTTTGGAAAGAATTCATGTTTAATTGCATCCGGAAGATTACAGTAGAAAAGTGTTGGGGTGAGGGATAAGGAGCCTTTCCTTTTCATTCTACCATGGAAAGATAAACAATTTTGTCATTCAACAATAAAAATAAAAAGTAATCCTTAGCAGGTTTTTGTATGACTGTTTCCAAACTGTTCACTGAAACCAAAACAAAGGGCCAAAGTATGCTTGCCTTGCTCAAAAGAATAATCCCACCAAAATCAACAGGACTGACTATTCAGATATGGACAGCAAAGTTTGGCCCCAAATAAACATCCCCATAACTAGGGAAAACACTAATCACCAAAGTGCACTTTACACCATAGTAGCTACAGTTTCTTTATACATGCACAGTTTGTGCGACACTTTGTACATGGAACTAGCCAATGGAATATAAATAAGTTGTGCCGCTTCCTTTTAAATATGAACATTAATAATGAAGCACATTCACATTTTTGCCTTTCAAAGACCTTTTCAAAAAAAATAAAAACACCTTTCCCAAAGTAACCTGGAACATGTTGTTAAATACAGCACATATGATTGAAAGGATGGTATTAAGGTAGAACTTTCACACACAAAACTGGTATTTGCTGTATAATTGGAGTGACCTATGAAAATCCCAAGAAAATACAACCCTCTCACCAGGAGAGGAAGGTAACAGTTGTAGTGTTAATTCAGTTTCTTCTGCAGGGGCTTCTTTCTATCTTCAGTGCTGTCAGGGCTGAAGTCAGTACAGATACCATTAGGAGCAGAAAGAGATGAGGTCTCCAAGCCGCTCTCAGCTCCCATCTGATCAGCATAGAGATAGTCTTCTGCAAAGTGTGGGTGCAACTCAGCAAATGTGTAGAAGTCATCTAAAAAAAAATTGTTGTTGCACAGAATCAGCTCTTTGAAACAGAAGGATGCTAAATTTGAATACTTACACATATATAATCACATGATTTCTTCAGAGAAAAATAGCAGCAATTAACATAATGCTATCCCCAGTGCTTGTTTTAGCTTCTCTGCATAAGTTTACCACATCCACAGAGCTGAGATGCTGCAAGGAGTTATCTAAGCCCTCTGAAAACACTTCAGGCTAGAGCTTAGCTTGTATGAAGGGGCAAACAAGCTCAGATTTGCATTGAAATGCATTGAAATGCATTAAAATGCATGATGAGCACCACATGCCCTGACATAACATTTCACTATTCACTGGGGAAGTACAGAAGCCCTCCAGCTGAAGATCACTGAACATCAAGAGTAGTCATTTCTTAAATTCTTAAAACTCTTTTGGAAACATGCCCTTTAATGCTCTGCACTCATAGTTTGCTTCAACCTAACAGCAGCTGTCATTGCTGCCTTCTGCTTTCAAGATTTCAGCATTTTAATCCCAATGTTTTAGAGAATACTGTTGAGGAGATAACTTTTAACACATGAAAAAACTCCAGATTTTAGTGCTGGATAAAAACATGATTAGAAAAGCCAGATTAGTTCTTGGGGGTGTGGGGAATCCTTAACATCAAGAAGCAGCACTTTGTGTTAAAAATCAGACACTGAAACTTTGTCTCAATTTGCCCATATGACTTTATTCAGACATGATTTGAACACAAGATACTGCACAGGATCCAAGCAACAAGAAGCTACTCTGATAATGTAAACTGACACTAGAAAAATCTGGATGTGAATGTTTCCACTAATTCAGTCACCTACAGTGTATCACACACCTCCCACTCAAATTCCCTGTGCTATCCCAGAAGAGCTCATGATCAGATGATGTTGTGAATTCCCCAGAGTGCAGAGCAGATGACACCTGAAGAAGCCTTTCCAAGGAGTGAAGCCCAGTTCCTCCTAGTACAACTGGGCTGGTATGGAAGAAGGGAACCACTGCAGCTTTCCCTCTCTGCCACTCTTTGAGATGACGAGTTTTCAGTACTGCAAAGGGCAAGAGAATGCCATATGGCTCACAGGGGCACTGAAGTTGTAGGGCAACCCCTGCCTCAGAACTGTTGCAAAGGGATAGGCGGGGAGAAGGCAATAAACATAACTTCATCCTTCCACTAACAAAAAAGTGGGTATCCTTTATCCACACTTTATATGGATCTAGAGTATTCTGGACCTATAACTTCAAGGAAAGTTGATGAATTTTAGGTCATGAAAACCAACAGTACCATCTATGTTGAAAAACCTTTATGTACAACAGGCTGATGGATCACATAAATTATAAAGTCTTCATGAAGAAAGGGGAATCCAAATTAAACAGTAATATTTTGGATAGATCTCAGTAAGTTGACATTTTGGGTCCTGCTGAAATAGATCCTGAAAATATTAAGGAATATTTATCAAAGTTGTACTCAGAAGAGTGCAATGAAAAGTGCTTGCAATCCTATTTGCCTCATTTATCAGAAACGTGAAATACAATGATCCTGAAAGAATCAACTATTCAAGCATTACTTCTAATCACAGGTCTCATCCTGGAGCTCAAAGTGAATGCACCTGTGAAGCATTAGACTGAAGGAAAAGATCACCTCAGTCATTAACTTGGGGAAAAAGGTGATTTTGCTTCCCACCTCTACTAAGAGCAAAGAGACAAAGAAAGCAAGAACCCAAAGTGGAGCTAAGACTCATGTCTATATCTTGCATTAAGTATGCATATGTACTAAAAGAACTTCAAGAGGTTTTTCTCCTACCCTTGAAACACCCTCCTACTACTTGATGGTTCTCCTGCAAGGTCTGTGTTCATTAATATCCTCTAGTTTTTGTTTCCACTCAGCTACATAATTACCTTAGTGTACAGCAAATTAATAGGATAATCGTGGTTAATACATTTTAAGCAAATAATTCTTCCTTCTCTGATTGTTCATCCCTACAGATACTCTAAATATGGCCAATTCCCCCTTTTTTCTGGCTACAGCAAGCCAGGCAGTCTTCTGAACACTTTCACAGTCTGAATTGTCTATCAAGAGCTGGTGGAGAGTTTCCTAGAATTTAAGATGCCCTCCTAGAGAACCTACTCAAACTCTCCAGAATCACGTCTTAAGACTGATAAATCTTGCCTCTGTCTATATTAGACTAAAAGGATAAGCTTTGCAATCAAAGTGCATCTGAACAACTAAGCCAACCGCACACTGCTTAAGAGAACTGATACACAGATCTTTGGCAACCAGCGTGCTTTCAACCACGCAGCAAAAATCCAGATTTCCAACAATTACCAATCTAGTTACATAATCTTGATTTTGCTATTGGTTATTCTGTTTACCTGCAACCTGAGCTTTTCCTTTGGGATGAGATCTGTGGCTTCAAGGACTCTCCTGTGTGTGCAGCAATTTAGGTTTGATACTTGAGATATTTTATCTTTTGTTTTTACAAGTAAGATTCGACTTAATATTCCTGCTTTAAATTCCAGCACCTTAGAAAGGAGATTATCAGTAGATGTCTGCTGTGTGTATCCAAAGTAACATCAGTTCCACCAGATACAATGTTTTGATTTCTCAGAACTTGTCTGGACAATATCTTCAGAACTGTGTAGTCTGCAAGTTTTTTTACCTCTCTTTTCTAGAAAATAAGTGCAATAAATTGAGCGTGTGTGAAGTTCCACATATTCTCAGGAAAGGCAAGAGGTCGAATATTTATGGCAGGAACTTTCAAGGCAGAAATGCAATAGCAGAAGTTTATTTGCGACTTCTAATTCTCTAATCTAATAAATTGAATATTTACTCTCACTATTGAACTTCCAGATATGTTAAAATGACATGTTTCTATTACAAAATGAGCACTTCTCTCAGAAGAAGCGCTAAGGAAAGTTTCAAAGAAATTATGTAAACACCATCCTACTACTTACTTTGTGTTGGCATCAGAAAAGACTATCCTTGACTACAGGAAATAAAATAGTGAAAATGAGAGCCAAGCACTCCAGTGGCTCAGATTTTCTTGTGATGGGAACATACAATGACCACTTAGGGAGAAAGTGCAGATTAAATGCAACTATTAAAGGTGAATATTAAAATAGGAATTCTTTGGTAATTCACATGACCTGGTCTGAGTTCACTTGTACATGACTACAAATTTAGCTATTCTCAAACAATGAAATGTGCCAAAATTAGAGTTCTGCTATGCTTACCAGCTTAAGATTTGTGCTGGTATTTTTGAAGCTGGTGATTGGGAGGTGGGGGGAAGAGCTGAGTCACTGCACATATGAGTTGGAAGACAAGGAGCAAGAGTGATAGGCAGGAAAAAGGCAATGGGCAGGATGGATGTGGAAATGCTGGGATGTGACAAATGAGAGGCACAGAAAGGAAAGGGGTAGTACAGCAGAAAGCAAGGAGAGAAGACACAGTAGTCAGGAGAAAAAAAGAAAGGACAGTGGCAATGATACTCATTTCTGTAACTCTAAAATATTTGTGTATTTGAAGCTTTACATACATATTGAATGACTGAAACACAGGAATTACTAGAGTAGAAACTATGATTTACTAACACTGATATATTAATTTGTAAGATTTTTACAAATTAAATATTGATTATCCTGAGGGAAAACAATTAGAACAGGGTATGTCATAAGCACCTCTACTGGAGACACGTAATATGTTGCCTATCAACAACTCAGTTCATACTCAAATGATACAACTAAATTTAGAACCTTACTGCATAAAACATAAAGAATCTGAAGTAACACACAAGTACTCTGACTCCCTGCACAATCTATTCACCCAGGTCTCAATTTTTCAAACGCAACTTTCTCGCCTCCGTTCCACCTACATTACAGACTATAGAATAGGCAGCCTGGTTAACCCCCTCATTTCCTGCTCCCAGACACAAGAGACAAAACAACAGGACAGAGCTGAAGTAGCTTTCTTTAAAAAGACACATTCACATACATGGAAGTCACAGAACAGAATATGCTGAAAGAGCTAATACTCATATTATGTGACTTGATGTGGAAGGGAAAACTGAAAACGTGCAAACATGACATTTGATACCAAAGGTGAAACTCATCTTTTTAAAAGTAAATTTACTTTGTTTGCAGTGCTGTTATCAGTATTGAAGTCAACAAGCCAACTAAAAAAGGCAGAGTTTAATAAAAATGTGACTGCTTTGCTTATCAACGTGAGTGCAGGCAACTTTGACATTTTGTGACAGTTCAGATGCAGTTAGAATACTTACCATATGTAATCTTTCCTTTTTCTTCTTCATCTACAGCTCTAAAAAGATGTGTAACATCAATCTGTGACACACCCATGGCAGTCTTCAGAATATGAGCTAAATCCTCTTCTGTTATAGTTCCACCTTCTGACTGGTACAGCTATGAATCAAGACAGCAAGATAAATCATTGCAAAGCTGAATGCCAACTCCTATAAACAGCACTACATTGAAGTAAAGCAAAATGAAAATGTGGTATTAGAAATTCTAGTCATTCTCAGACTGATGTGATATATTAAGGATTTCAGATTAGTCTGGGTAAAAGATATCATCATCAGTTCACCTGTGTATGCTTAGAAAGTAAAGATTGCTATATTCAGAAAAAAGTCCTATGTTTACATGCCTAACCACTGGAATTACCGTCATATTCATCGACAAGACTGTCAAACGCTAACATGTTTTGCAAATATATAACAGAGAATAATATTCAGTCCATTAAGCTATGTGTCTAAACTCCAAAACAGTCTGTGATATTGGGAGATATATTTAGGTCAGCCTATATCAGATACCATTTCCACTTGGTCAGATGTAAAACTCAAGATTCCTTTGACCAAAATCCAAAAGCCAGTTTGCATAAAATGCCTGTATCTAAATGGTACTAATAAAGAGAATCCTACCACATACACCAGTGATGGCCATATAATTTTCTACAAGTATTTATTCTAGAAAACAATAATTTGCATAATCTTACATCCTGAAGGGTTACCTCACAGAAAAAGTTAGCTTTAGTACTGAAAGATTGATAACTAAGAATGATTGTTCATAGTCTCATTCCGTCTTTGCATGTGTGCAATGTTTTTCCCTGAGAAATGGACCTGAATTCTTCAAAACATCTGTACCAAATACAGCTTCATTAAGCTTCCTTAAAATAACTCAATTTGCCTGTAAAATAAAAAGTGAGAGAGAAGAGTTTTTGAAACGTTCCTGTCTCCTTTTCAAGCATGACAATGCTGCAAATATCAAACCGTGTAAAAAGTGCTGTTTTGAAAACTTCCTTTTAATTTCTCTACATCATTGAGAAGGTGGGAACTAATGAGATTGAAAAAACCAGGCATAAGTATGTATTTTTCACACAAGCAGAAGCTGTTGTCACGAGACAGCACACCTTAGTGGAATAAAAATACTGAAGTTCCACGGAAGACAACATATGCTCAAATCAGGAATCTTGCCTTTTCCCCCCGGCACCTAACCTGCACACTGTTTCACAGGAATAGGGGAAAGAACAAGATATTTCTTTAATAAAACCTGCTGTATTTTCACAGAACAAGTAGTCAGGTAATACTGCGTGGTCAGGCTCACAAAGACCATATCGACATGATTTACAACAGCCTTTAGTTTCTTTAGCAGTTCGGAAGGGAAGGTGTAGCACTTACACCGGAGTGCTGCTCTTAGTCCAAACCCCCTAGAGCAGGGTGCACAGGAGTGCATCCAGGTGTGTTTGGAATGTCTCCAGAAAGGGAGACTCCACAATCTCCCTGGGAAGCCTGTTCCAGCGCTCTGCCACCCTCAATGTAAATAAGTTCTTCATCCTGAGGTGGAACTTCTTGTAATTTAGTTTATGGCCATTGCTCCTCGTTCTGTCATTGGGCACCACTGAAAAAATCTGGCACCATTGTCCTGACATCCACCCTTGAGATATGTACATGCATTAATAAGATCCCCTCTCAGTCTNGTCCAGGTGCAGAGCCCTGCAGTTGACCTTGTTGAATGTCATCAGGTTTCTCTCTGCCCAACCCTCCAGCCTATGAAAGTCGCACTGAAGGGCAGCACATACCGCACATGTATCTCCCACTCACCCCAGTTTTGTATCGACTGCATATAATGATACTACTTTTCAAGTTCTTCAGTCATATACTAAAACGTTTCACTTTGAAAACTTGTAGCTATGTGAAATGTCACACTTTTCCTGAAAGCAAATGACAGCAAGAAGTAGCACGGGGCAGAGGACAGCAACTGTTCCAAGTCATACACTCATGAACTAGCCAGATCCTTCAATGGCTCCAGGTAAGCTGTGTAAATATCTTACTGTATGTGAAGTCAGGACAGGAGGTACGAAAGGATTAAAAAAGGTTCTCTTTCCTTTTTTTTCCTAGAATGAGGAAAATTCCCTCAGCTTGAGACTTTTCTTCACCCTTCCAATCATCACTAGCAAGATAAAATGAGGCATACCTGCTTCCCCTTCTTAATACAGGCATAAAGCTTCTTTAGAGAGTATGAGCTAACGTTATATTTTGTAATTAACAAAGCAACTCAAACTTACGTATTATGAGTTGGAGAACAAAGCAGATAAAGAAGAACAGAAATTTTCCTAAGAAACAGTTTAATTAACTTCACCCAATCTGAGCTTTTCTTCCTCTCAAATGATAAAATTATATTGCACATTATGAAACATGACAGCTACGTTAAAAAAAAAAAATTCCCCAAAGCTCCCTTTACATCTACTACAAATTTGTTCATTTTAGTATGAAGACACAGAGCTGATCAAACAGCATCTGATTATTTCTCTATGTCATTTTATAGCTGAAATGGACCAAGTCAGGACAGAGATCTTTCTTTCTGCTTTTCCGTCAGAAGCAGCAATAACTAACAGCAGCTACTAATGGCAGATTTCCCACAATATTTGTAGGAACACAATATTTTTGCTCCTTCCTCCTTTGCCAAATTTATTGGATTCTGGCCAAGGGGTAAGAATGATACACGTGAACACTAAGCATTCACAGGAGCCTCATTTCTTCAGCAAAACGTAGGTAAAGACGTCATGCTGAAGAATCTGAATACAGCTACACAGAAAATAAGGCTGCAATGTAGCACCATGCAATTGAATGTTCTGAGCTCCATGCATTCACTAGTGAAGACAGCATCAAGACTTAGCACTTCTCAGTTTCAGTAACACTGAAGACAATGTGAATTCAAGGCAAAGGGAAGAGATGATTCAGGATGCAGCAGAGTTCATATGTTGAAACAGTAATATTAAAGAAATTAATTGAAAAGTAATAAATCAAGGTGTCAGAAACCCGTTGGTTAAGCATTGCTGCTGTCACTTTCCCAAAAAGCTCGCATTAACAATCTATGGTGATGCTACAACAAACCACTGAGGCTAGAGCAAGATCAGGAGCACTTCTGGGAAGCATCAAGTCTGGACAAAGACTGCAGGACCACCACACATACATGATAAGACTAAGAGGGAAGAAAATTTTAACAAGAAGAAAAAAGGAGATAAAAAATAATCTCTATTAACATGTAGGAAATTTTAAAAAATACTTTATTAACTTGAAAAATTAGATTTGATTGAAACATTCTAAGAGTAGTAAGTACAACTCAACAGCCTGTTTGTTTAGAGGAATCAATACAAAGGACTTCAGGTTTGAGACATAATTTGCCGAAAAGGATTCTACCAGAGTTCTGCAAAGAACAGTTTCAAACAGCAAGTTTCCATAATTTTACACAACTTACACTTGCAGTGCATTCCCTGTTAACATGAAGTCTTAATCTTAACTTTCCATTAATATTGCTTTAAAATGTAATAAAGTATTAAAAGGGAATGTGAAAACTTCTATTGAGTCTAATGCCAGTATTAATAATTTCTAAAAACACATAAACTACATATAGCAGGAAAATACCGCTTACCTGAAATGCCAACTGAATTGTTTCCAGAGTTTTGGATGGCTTACAGACAACTGACAGAGCAATGACAAATTCCCGAATGTCAATTACGCCATCTTCATTCTGTGAAGGAAAACCTCCCCTCAAAATAGTGCAGTTTGTCTGAGAATTTTCATAAATAACTAACAGTTGCTAAAAATGTAGAATATTCAGAAAGATTGTCACATGTGCCACAGCAAAAAGACAGTCTCACTGAAATGAAATCACATGAGGACAAGAACCTGGGTGAAAGCTCTGCAGGTCCTTTTCAGAGCCTCAGTCAAAAGTCATAGTTTAAATATCCTTGGAAGACAGTGCTGCTACTGTCACCCTTCACTTGCATATTTAAGATTTTTCCATTAAACCATCTGAATCATGGGGCTGAAATTAAAACCAGAGAACCAGAGGACAATGCACCCTAATTTAAGCCCTGAACATGTGACATCTGCTCCCAGAGAGAACACTGTGGACATATCCACCTCCTGGTCCAGACAGCACCTCATCCAGACAAAGATAATCATCATTTCCCCATTCTGATTGATTGCCAGAGGAACGAAAAACTGGCTCATTTGCCAAGATCCTTCAGGTTTCAGGTTCGTAGAAGAACAAGTCATTTATTTACAAGGTAAATGAAATATCAGCTAACAGACACTGCATTCAGCTGCAATGAGCAGCAGCAGAGGTCTAGTCTGACCCTACCATTTTTCCTCTTCATATTTTGCATCTAGAAAAAAAGATATTTTCTGTCCAGCTGATAGTCCTTTTAAGTTCTACCTGAAGGAATGCTTTATTTAGCTGATGATAGGTGCCCTTACCTTGCTGAAAGGGAAGTGCAGTAAGCAAATACTATGGTGAAGCACCCAGAAATCAGAATTCAGTGAATTCAACTGAAACAGCAGTAGGCTAAAGCGGAGTTCACCAAAAGTAGTAAAATTTTTAAACTTAATGCTGTTTCTTACCTCATCAAAAAGTGCAAACATACTTTCTAATGTCTGAGAAACTGGAAATTCCAAGTAGGCTGAAAATTCTTTAAGATCAACTTTTTCTTCCTTCATTTTCATGGCACTTGCAGTGTATTTATCAAGATCATCTTCAAGTGTTTCTGGCTTCAGCCTATAAAGCATATTATTTTTGCACATTTTAAAAATCAACCCAGTTTTAACAATACCTATTTCAAAATATCAAATGAAACAATGGATGATAATGGTGTAAAGCATTACAAAGTCTGGATTAAGAATTATTACATGTCTTTATTATAAAATAATGTATTTCTGTAATTTTAAAGCTCCTATTAGTTCTCAAACTGTATTAGGAATTACTGCAAGGGCTTAAGAATCCTGCACAAACTCATGTCCTTTAGTCTACCTTGATTATAAGCCATATCTATAAGCAGTTCAACAGGAAGAAACACAGTCTAGAACTAGCTAATAAATTCCAAGCATGGAGAACTAGGTGGAATTTAGGTCACCTGAATATGGCTGTATTGTAGGACAGTAACATAAACCAATTATGTTTCCAAATTTACTAATGTCACTGAACAGGAAGGACATGATGCATCTTACTTAAAAAAAAAAAATCAGGGATTACGTAATAGTGATTATACTGTTAATCCTGTTTATCAGTCCTCATTTTTCACATTCAGTCTTGAGTTGGACACCATTATGAGCTAACCCAAACAAAATTCTCACAGTTCATACAGCTACAGAATTTAGAATTTCCTCAGTTCTTCCCATTGCAAAACCAGACTTCGATGAATGACCAACTTTATACTTACGCAGATATCTACTGCACGGTTGTTGGTTAGTTTTTTTGCCTAAGTCAAGCTTCCTGTTTTGGCTTTGCAAAAAAAAAAACAAACCCAAAAACCACCACAACAACAACAACCAAACAAAAAACAACAACAAAAACACACACACAAAAAAACAAACAAAAAAGCCGTACCAAATAATATTACTATGAATAAAATAAATAGTGCTGCAAGTATGATACAAGGAAAAGCAGTTTTCCCCCCTGATACCCTAATACAACATCAAGCAGATCTTGATCAGGTCTCCTCTGAACTGATTTAGGGTAACTTGGGCATCTTCCCACTCTGACGACAAAAGATGCCAGTAAAGTCTCCTACAATGTCCTTCTGCAGTTGCCTGGTTTGCTGTTTGCCGCTGCAGACAAGGAAAAGTAATTATCCACATAACCCAGAAGCTTACACCAGAACTGCTCCCAGACTGCAGCTGGGACTCCTCAGCAGCTTCCTCTCAGTAACAAGAATGAATAAAATGCTTAATATCAGCATTCTGAGGAGCTTCTGAAAAAAGATAAGAGCATTTCTGCTAGAAAGATGATCTGATACATCAGCTCCAAAACTTGATTGCTTGCTGTAGTGACCCTTCCTAAACATCACAACTTTTAAGTAAAAATACAACTCCCATGTCGTCTGTCATGACCAATACTAACCTACCAATATGTACTAACTAAACCATGCCAAGACCTGTATTTCTGAATTATAAGACTTGAACATGCAAGAATTCTCCCAGAAACCCACAGCTCCTATAGAACATTCACAAGTTCTCCATCCTAGCATTAAAGCACCTATCTTAAGAGTTCGTCCTAGACAGTATGAAAGAGTGAGACACCCCTCTGCAAACATTCATTTTCCATCATCAAGTAGAAGGAACAATAACAAAAAAAATCCGTACAGGATCTGAGATGCATACAGAACTCAGCTTCTCACATGCAGGATTACATGCAAGAAGTGTCCACTGATAATACATCCCAGAGCAGTAGCTGAAACGGATTTTAACTGTAGCATGAGGACAGCTGGCATCTAAATCCTCCCTTGAGATAAGCCCCCACTGACGCAGAATACGTAGTGGAACATTTGTCTTTAAGTCAGAGAAATTTTGTTTGCAATGAGCTGTCTCAAAATTCGCCTTCTAGAACTGAGGGAGCATTCATTTGGCGAGTAGCACTCAAGACTTGCAAGATCTCCTCTTCAAGTAATTAAGTCTGAGAAGCTAAAGAAGCTTGAAGGCAAAACCTTGCATGGGAAGTAACACGGTTCACCACGAATCTTACAGACATCTTGTGGTTAATGTTTTGTAAATCTAGAAAGAGATGTGAGGCAATCTCAAAAGCAGTATGTGGATCACTGAGGCAAACTGCTTCAACTTGAGTTGACTGCATTGTACTTCTGGTAATCCAAGGTGGGCTCACTTCCCCCTTGCCCTTCAAAATCAGAAAGTAGTTAGTATGTTGATGACCATAAGCTGCCAAACTGAAGTCTTCTGAAGCCAAGTGCAAATCTCATAATAGGTTCTGAACCAATGTGAAAAGGTTTGAATGTCCCAATTCCTTTACAATTGTTACTTTTATCCCAATGGAGGCCATAAATTCTAGAAAGCCAACAGCAGATGTCTTCCCTCATGAAATCATGCTCGTTGGCTTAATGGTTTCTATGCAGGATCTAGGCTTTATGATATATAAAATTATTTGCTGTTGTGGTGTTTTGCTTCATTTTTTAGGTCAGTGTACACTAAGGAGAACAAGAAGTATTCCTGAGTCCATGAAAGATGGAAAGGACATTTTTCAAGATTAACAGCTCTGAACATTAAATTCTTCACAAGGAAAACCAGATCCCTGAAGGTAGAATATTTTACAGCATAATTATCACTATTTTTAGCAAGCAAGCTAGTTTTAGCTATATTTGACTATTTGAAAACAAGCTCATTTCTTGCATGCTGGGAACCTGCCAAAAACCTCCTAGTATCTCAGAGAGCTGGAAGAACAGCTGGATCTTGAAGCTAGCTACTGTAAACTGCAAGCACAGAGAAACATGCCTTAAGCCACAAAAGCACAATACATTCAGTTTTATGTCTGCTGATGTACTTCCGTGCAACTTCTTGCCATCATTGAGCATTGTATATTGAAAAATTGACCTTCTTGAAAACCCTTGGCACACCCTGCCTTGATCCACAAAAGCAGGGGTTACCATGGTTGGTATTTGCTGTCATGCCTGATCCATGATCACCTCCTGTAGTGGAGAGTATTGCTTTCATCAAAAAGGCAGATGGTAAACATCCTCCAGAAGCTTTTTTCCCTTGTAATAGATGACCTCTGAGCACTCAGAAGCCACAGCGCAGGTAGTTAGCTGTGAGGGTTATTATTCTGGAGACTCAAAGTTCTGCCTACAGTCTGGACCACCATTTCAGGCACACATGGAAAGCAAAGCCTGCATTGTACTCTGGATAGCAGAGGCTGTTGAGTGAGAATAGACAGGCACCAGGCCTATGAGGTCCTTGCAGATCTTGGTGGCCTACAGCTGCATTGCCTAAAAGGATCCTCATGGTCAACTTGATGAGGTAATATTGGGAATTAGAACAAACAAAAGCTTGAAACAATAGGAGCAAATCAATTCAAATCAGAACTCAATGATCTCCTTGCAGGCAACTACCCTAAAGCAGCTCATAAGAAGTATCTCATAAAAAGACAGAGACTAGACTTAATTAACTGTATTAACACTTCCTGAAGGAGAAGATATCCAAAGAGATCTTTAGTAAGGCACAAAATCCAAACAAGATTCAATGTCCAGAACATGGCAATAGATCCAGTTCAAGTAAAAATTGATTCACTTTGAACAATGGGGTAATTAATTACAGAATAAATCATCAAATGAAGCAGAGGATTTACTTTGTTTATGTATGAAAAAAAGTATGAAAGCTATCACACAGACTGCACATAGCTTAGCAATCAGCTCGTTGGTCAGACAAATTATCAGACTGAAGAGAAACATGACTGCCTGAGGAGTAATGAATGCACAATCTGAGAAGATAAGTCTATGATCAATTGATCTCATTGATAAAGCAGTCATTTTATCAGAGTTTGGTATGAGCCAGCTGTACAGCTCTGTTAACAGAGCCGAGCTCTGCCTCAGATGAAGCATGAGAACTCATTGCTGTGCCTGCATGGATTCTGGACTGGATCCCATCCAGCTGAACACAGACCAAGCAAATTTTACAGACAATGGTAACGAATCCTGTAGACACATAATGTGCACAGAAGTAACTCTTCAGTGTAGCAAACTGAGCTGTAAGTTGCTTTCAAAAAATCTAAACCAAAAAGAACTCTGAATTTGCCTTACTATAGAAATCTTTTAAAACTGGATGTTACCTCGAAGGTATGTCATTGCTCAAAAACAAGTATTAAGACTGGATGAAAAATCCATTGGATAAAATTTACTGTTCCAGTTATTTAGAGATGCAAGTGGATGATCTTAATGCCTCCCTGGCCTCAAAACCTTTGAATAAACAGCAAAATGACTACATTATCATCAAACATGCATTAGAGATGAAGTCACATTACAATCTTCATCCAATTGTGCCAGAAAAATACCATCATAATAGCCTTCTTATTGGCACAGGCCCAAATTCAGAGAGGATTATATTTCACCAGTGATTAATCGCTTAAACCAGAGAGAGAACTTCTGGGCTGCAGCAAACCTCACTCACAAATGCATGTAACTGTTTCAGAGGCCAAAACAAAACCCTAGAAAAGCATAATTTGAAAGAACAGCTTTAAATTGAGCAGACAAGCCAGACAACTTAACAAGAGGATTAAACTGAATCCCAGGATTATCAACTGCATAATAAGAGACGTGGGTGGTTGGTTTGTTTTGTTTTGCTTGTTTTTCTTCCTTAGTACTGTAAATTCAGAGCCTTTGAAACAAAGTGAGAGAATCTTTCTTTTCCCCTAGAAGTCACTCCTATCCTAATGAAAGTTTTTCAGATGGAAGGCCTGACAACAGATTAATATATGCTTGTCATCTAATTCATGATGTGTGCTGTCCTACATTCCTTATTCTCCAACAGAGCTTTTTCTTCTTTATTTTCATTTATGTACACAAGCTGACGATGAAGGAAAAATTAGTGATAGGAAATAAAATGCACAATGGAAACATTAAACTGTGCTCTACTCTCAGGTGATGAGACAAGAAAGTGAAAAAGGGTGTTTTCATATTGAGAGTTAACAGGATGAGGCTGTACATTTAGTTCATGGTTGCTCAATAGGATCACTGGAGAAGCAGAAGAAAAGCTGGAAAACAGCAGCAAGTTGTACTATTTGATTTATGTAAATTTTTCAGGTTTGCTGAGGCTTTTTTGAGAGGTAAAGCCAGCAGGAAATAGCATTATGGGAAGAAAGAAGAGAGGACCCACACCGCATGCACTGACCTACAGCTGCATTAGAAAGTCCATCTGGCAGTGACCTGCTCAGAAGATCAACCACCACCTTGTCCTTCTTGGAAAAGGGTGACCCCTCTGTCCTCACTATTACGAGGTTAATCCAGTCACAAGACTGCTACTGGTAGCACCTGTTTTCCCTTCCCAGACGTCACAGGAAAAGGCAATTTACTCTTAACTGTATCAAATATTAGGAAGCCCACAGTATTCCTGATCCTCTTCAGAAAGTGTCTTCTAACTCAGGAATGAATGGTTTCAGACTCACTCTGCTCACTTGTCAGATGGAAAATAAGAACTTTACAACCTACTCTACTCATTAGGATTCAGGGGTGCTGCTTGCAAGTGAAGTACAGTACTATTTTAATTTTATGCTGGTGTTTCCCTGATTGTATGATGACAATATTCCATATATATTCATAAATGCAATATTGTTACATGATGGGAAAACTACATGAACACAGATATATAATAAAGATGCACCTTACATATAAATATTGTATATGCTCACCCAAGGCTTCTCACAAGCTTTGCAAACTCTAAAAGACATGTTTCTGAAGGTAGACGAAGTTGTCCTTCAGCCAAAGCCAGCTGACAGTCTTCAAATGTGTAGTCTGTCACTGAAACTCCCAATGCCCTTGAATAAACCAAAGAAACACTGTAAAAAAGACACTCTAAGAAAACAGACGAGAATAATCCCTTTTTTCACAGCAAGAAATCCAGTAACAATTATGCTCTCTATTCTGAAAAACTGTAAGGAAGAGCCCATAAAAGTAAGTTCACATAGAGAGAATGGAATATGGTACTCGATCCATTACAGAGCATCTGCTTTGATTGAGTCTATGAAAATATGCAAGAACACAAAGCAAAAATTAGGTAGTGCATAGATTTTCAGAAATATAAATTTCATGTAAGTGAAAATAAATATAAGTAAAGAGGAGTAAAGAAGTGGAAGTGAATATAAGCAAATTTTTTAATCTAGAACACAAATATATATTTATTAACAATTGTGTCGAGTATTTTTATTATGATGGATTTAATAATGTGTTAGTGCAATCACCTCAGCAGAACAGCTATTACCTTCAGCTAATATTATACAAAAGGCAACATTTCTCTAAAAAGAACAGCTAAAACATATATAAAAACATATATAAAAACTCCAAGCAAACAAGTTATTTGTAAGTGTATGACAAAGGTAGAAAATAAATACTCCCAAGCCTTTATGCACCAAACCATTCAGTATTGCTTTTTGCTTTACTTCTAACTTGATGCTCTGTAGTAATTGTAGCACCAAAAGATAATTAATGGAAATCCTGATATTGTAGCTGCCCTGCATTTGCTGTGGCAAAGTTGAGAGAAATACAGTGTGGTGTGAAAGTGGCCTTTAAGAATTCAGTGTACAAACATAAGATGCAATTTAGAAAGCCAACACAGCTCCGTATAAGCCACTCATCTGCCATGTTTTCTATTATACTTGATTTTACTTATAGTAGTAAGGAGCATTATCTCCTTTACGCAGCATTTTCTAGTTTGATGAAATCTTCACAGAATTTTTTTATTGACTTACCTTCATTCTTTTCATCTACAGTTTGTCTACCTTACTGCTAACCACCTTTTTCATATGCAAAGTTAATATACACTAATGGCAACATGGATGCAAAACCCTGAGGCCCGCCACACTAATTTTGGCTTTGATGAAAATTTTGCATTCAATTCTATGCTTTATTATAAATAGTTTGATCTGTAACAGCAGTTACCTCTCATTCAACAAACAATTTCTCTCAGTCTCTTAGTCAGAATCTCATTCCAAGGCCTTTGAATACCAAGGTAAGTAACATAAGCCAGTTCTCTTGTGTCCACCAATTAATTATCAAACTTCAGGAATTCTGATATACAGGACATGCACTGAACCTTAAAGGTACCGATCAGGGTTTCTCTCTTCTCTTTAAGGCTGAGAAAGTCAAACATTCAGAAAGAACACCTCACCAATGAATATTCAAGCTCAAAAGTACCAAGTATGGTAAAAAACTAGATATTATTTATAAGCTATTTATGCACAAAACAAGGACATAAAAGGTAGTGATCTTCGCTGAATAGCCTCCCCCTTCCTAAGAAGAAACCACAAAGAGAAAGGAACAAAAGGACAAAGTCAACTAAACCAAACGACTTAGGTACATAGAAAAGTCATCTCAAAAGCAGAGTGTTGAAGATTAGATTGCCTCATACTGGTGATCTAAGCAATTAAATCCAGTTCCTCCAAAGTTTTCTCTGCTTGATCTGTTCTTGTTTCATCAATCCACTCCTCCTATGAAGTGCCCTAGCACTATTTGCAAATCAGTAAACCACCTTAGTGGAATGGACAAGATTTTTGTGATACCTTACCTCATCCCACAGACTTATGGTTAACACAGCAACAAATGTGTAAAATACAGATGAAGAACTCCCTCATGCTGTGGGGATTTAAATCCATTTCCAAGTTCAAACTGACTTGGAGATCAGGCATTGCGAGCATGTCAAGACTCCTGTTTTATAGTATCCAATATAGTGTTGTATTACACAAGATGAAATCACTGGTATTTTACAATACAAAATCAATTTTCCTCAAAAGAAGAAAAAGGAGCAGATGAAAGAAGCAGAATTTATCCTGCCAGTTGAGACTATTTCCTATTCCCTTCTTTTGTATCATCTGTGCACTTGATCATCCCTATAGACTTCCATGTCAACTGTCTCCAGCAAGGACATGCTACAGCCAGTACTACCCAGGGCAGTTCCATCAAAGAATGGGACAATAAACGAAGATCTTGCCCAGCCAAGTACATTACACCACAATTCATCAGTTCTCCAGGCCACACTAGGTATAGCATGTAACAGAAATGCAGGAACTCACAGGAGATCAGCTGAAGCACAGGGGAACTACACGCAAAAGGGGAAGCTTGTTAAAAATAAGTTAAAAGAAGAAGCTGGAAGAGTAAAGTGTTCCTCTGTTGGACATATTAGGGAATCAGGAGAAGTGGTAATACACTTAACAAATAAGATTCTGAAAGGACAAAAAAAAAAGTCATTGAAATTAAAGGTGGCAATTAAAATAAAGAGACTTTAAAGAAACAAAAGAAACCCAAGTGTTCTCTCAAGGGAAACAAAAGATGGACAAGTTAAAACATAACCATAACGTGGCAAGCCAAAGCAAGAAACAATAGCTTATTAAAACCAAAAGCAAGACGCTTTTCCAACAAATCAAAAGAAAGATGACTAAGAAAAATCAGGGCACTCAAGCTGGGGGGAGGGTTGAAACCTGACTGATTGCCAGCCCATCACCAATTCCAGATTTAAATAACTGCTAAATAATGGCCCCCAAATACGTTGAAGGAGCCTAACCAAAGAGGAATTAAAAAAACCCCAAAATAAACAAACAACACAAAATCACACTCAAACTTAAAATACAGAACAATTTCCAAACAAAAGCAGGGGTCATTTCAGACTCAGCCAAACCACAAGGGGAAAACACAACCTGCATCTTTTTATAGCTTTGTGCACCCCTTATAAAAGGGGTAGTAGTTGGGCCAGACTTACATTGCTATCAGTACAGGAAAATCCCCACCACAGTTAATACCTACATGTATGTTCAATGTCACCACATACACAAAATGGGATTGAGAAAGACAAAAGCAGCGTCTCTTATTCACCTGCTGCAATTTCCCAGCTGCTGGACTTAAAAAAAAAAAAAATAAAAGGCCAAATGAACTTAAACAGGGTACATATACATCCAAACTTTCACAACAACAAAGATCAGAAGTGAGGAAGGAAAGAAACACTTTTGCTCAAAGCAAAGTTCAATCATAGAATCAACCAAGGCCAGATAGAGTTCAAGGGGCTCTTGAGTTCAGAAGAAAAATCACAAGCTGTATAGGGCTAGAAGCTTAAAGGACCCTGATTTCAGCTCAGAATGTTGAGGAAACTGAAGCTGGGGAACATATAAAGTTCATTATTTATGCTAAGACTTGTGAATTTTTTAATTTCTTAGAATAAAGCCTGGCATATTAGAGTTCACTGTAAGGCCTCGGTACAACTGCAACTCACAGGATTTTCTACAGAACCAGTTATCAAACTATTCCAACTTATCCTCCAGAGCAATCTTTTTCTACTTCAGTTGGAGAAAAAAAAAAAAAGATAATTTCAATTTGAGATACAAATCACTAGTACAATCCCATATTTTTCATCAACTAAAAATAAAACAACTTTTCCCATATCTTCATTTGAAAGCATTTTGTCCTCTCTTTTCTTCAAACTACCTCTGCTTTCACAGTCAGCTAATGTGAGCCTAGCCTTTTAAAAAATTCAGCAGATTTATATGTCCTGACATGAATGTCTGGCTTGACATACCCTGAGACTTTTTCCTTCCCTGCCCTCCCCAAGACGTTATTTACCTGTCATGATATCACACTACATGAAGTTTCAAAGTCAGCAAGTTGCTTGAAAACAATAAACTCAAATGAAACAAAACCCCAAAAGCCTTCCTGCAAACCTAATCTGTTAAACACAACAGTTGTACTTGTTATATCCTGATGTCTTACACCAAACAGCTCCCTATATCTAACATTTGTGCAGTCATAATATAAGATGAATTATTAACTTCCTCATTTTCTGCATACCAATCCACTATGCATGCAAAATGCCAAACATAAAACAGAATGTGACTGCTGGAATATTATATAAAGTGAGAGAAAATAGTACAGGCAATATTGTGACATTCTGAATCTACACTACAACAAAAACATTTTCAAAATGTTTTACATTGTTAATAAGCAGAACTGTGAACTAATCAAGAGAATATTCCACAGGCTGCTCAAAAAAAACCCCCTTTAAATCATCTGTAATCTTTATAGAGTGCTCAAAACATTAGGATTCTACCTAATCTGGTATTTTTCTTCATTACCAGATGTTCAGCAAAAACACATACAAAAACACAGTGGACAAATAACTCCAATTATTAGTAGTCATCTGTACAGGAGCTTCCTGAACCAGAGACCTTTTGTACCACTATATTTTAGAATCACTAATTAATCACGTTTTTTACAGTGTATCTCACCTCTGATGAAATAATTTTATCTATTTGGTAACGAATGCCACAATTTTGCACATTTTAAAGACTTACTCCATTTACTTGCAGCTGATCTACTGTTAAGTGCTTTTCATCTCTTCTGCTATGAAAAGTAAGACTTCCTTTAGTATGCTTTTCCAGAACACTCATGATTTTCCTGACCTTCAAAACAACCCTCCACTTTTTTTTTCCCCATCCTTTCCCTAGCTGAAGAACTATCGACTATTTAGTTTTGGAAGGCCCGAGTAGATAGTCCCTTTTCTCTCCTCAGACTACTACTTTGTGACATTCTCCAAGCAAAAGAAGGTCCAGTCATGAGTCTGAAGTTCACATCAGGAATCTATTATCACATAATGGTTTAATTTTTAGACAGAAAAAGAAGCTGCCAACAGCTGTATTTCTGCCTGGTGTTGTTTGAAAATAGGTCCTGTAATTGTTGGTCTTGCAGACTTGCACATCACAAATCTTCACGATGTAAAAAACAAAGGAGGTTCTCCTTGTGTTGTCAGCATTTAAAAACCAGTTCAAACCAGACTGTTGCAAAGTATTACTTAACTTTAAAAAAATTATTTCTTCCTTGAGAAAATAAATGTAGCAAGAAGCTGCACAGTTAACCCTGTTCTGTGACTATGTTCTCTACCTGCCACACTCACAGTATTCACAGAAATGAACAGAGTGCACCATGTATTTCTCATTTCCATTTTTGTATATGGCCTGAAACCCAAACAAGGCACAGAATCTTTCAGGTGGGAAAAGACCTATGAGATCATTAAGTCCAACCTTTGATTGATCACTGCCTTTTGAACTAGACCATGGTGCCATGTCCAGTCGTTCCCTGACCATCTCCCTGGGCAGCCCATTCCAATATTTAACAACACTTTCCATGAAGAAATTCTTCCCGATGTTCAACCTGAACCTCTCCTGGAGCAGCTTGAGGCCATTCCTCTCATCCTATCACTGGCTGTGCTGGAGAAGAGGCCAACCCACAGCTTGGAACACCTTCCTTTCAGGCAGTTGTAGAGAGCAATAAGGTCCCCCTGAGCCTCCTTCTCTCCAGGCTAAACCACCCCAGCTCCCTCAGCCACTTCTCACATGATTTACTCTCTATAGACCCTTCACCACGGATGCTTCAAATGGACGCTTGTTAACTCCAGTACTACAGTAATTCCACTTAAACTGATGCCCATATGCCTTTGATGGTATAAAAATGCCATCATATATATATATGAAATACCAGTTTGGATTTCAAAGTTGAATGCTGAGCATCCAACCAGTACCTGTGCAGAATCACACATGGAACTTCAGACTGCACAGGCACAGAGCACAGCAGTTTTTCCAAAGTTAGATTCAGCAGGCCACTGAATACAACAAATAGCCATGAGACAGACCAGTAAGCTACTGTAAACTCACATCCTCAAGGCTACTCTTCAGCAACTAGCATTACTCTATCCCATATATTGGCAAAGACTGCAGTCTCATGCTGTCAGTGCCTGCAAGAAGAGAAACAAACCCTGACTCTGACTATGTAGAAAATGACAAAAGGGAAGATGGTCACAGAAGACCACCTGTAGTATTTTTTGCCTTCACCAGCATGCTGGATAAAAGTTTTCATTTCTGAAAAGCAAAATGTAATGCTTGTATGTCAAGCTGATAAGTCAGTGCTTTAACTGTATGACATGCTCTAACACTGGGAAAGTGATCCTGGCAAGCACTCGACAGAGAAAACACCAGGAAGACAGATGTTTCAAGTTCCATATCTAACATGCTGCACTTTAATCAGTTTCAGCATCTACTGCAAATATAAAAGCATGTCTTTAAATGTGCCTCTGAGGAAGAAAAACAAAATTATTGGAGAAATGCAAACTGGAGTATGACATTTTGTTATTTCTACAGGAAGGCTGCCTGTCCGGGCTCACCAAAAAAGAAACTTCAGAACTCCTGGACAGTGTCACATGTATTTTATAATGCTGAGTTTAACACTAGAAAGATCTAGGAAAACAAAATGCTCAAACCAGGAGTACTGACAGAACTTCAGTTCTGAGGTGCTTACAGTTTCGAAAAACAAAGGGGCAAATGTGCCCGGTGTCCACCAAGTTTCAGTCTCAACATCTGCCACATGCAAAAAAAAGAAATTAACAAATTTGCAATATTTTATCTTCCATGTTTTCCCAAATGGTACCACCTAACCATACTCTTCCCTAATTTCAAGACAGCCTCTAAGAGAAGCTAAAAGTAAAGGAAAACAGATTGTGTTTGCATTTTAATAAGTGACCTATGGGTCTATGTATCATCATCTAACCAGCCTAGAGGAAAATACTGCAAACAAACCACAAAACAAATCACACTTCAAATAGATACCAGTAAATTAGGAACTGTGATGCAGCAAAACCACTAGAAAGGTAAAAATGGATAAAAAGTTGCAACTGATGCAGCTAAGAAGCATAAGACTTTCTAAAGCATAAGAAAAATTACAAAAAAATAACATAACTAACTACTAGCTAAGGATAGCAAAACTGTCATCAGGCAAAAAAAATCTGTCATGTGCAATATTTTACACTGGGAAACAATTAAGATGACATATCTTATGAATAAAAGTAAGTATTTCCCAATGCTCTAAGAGTGGTGGAGATATTTCCTCTATCACTGAGAAATTTTTAGAAATAAATACTTGTGATGGCAAGGTCAAGTGATTTGTTCCTAATAATTCTGGAAAAGCTGGGACTGAAGTCTTAAGTGGCTGACAATTTTACAACACTACCATAGTTACAGTAAATCATGACTTAATACTTTGAAGATAAAAAAACCAACAAACCAAAGAAAACAACATAGGCCATAAAGTTTGACACTTAGCTAGAAAATATATAGAAGAAACTGTGGAACTCTATAAATTAACTGACCAAAACAATGCGTGTTGACTACCATCAACATAAGATGATAATAGCTTATGCACATGCAGACCAAAATGATGATTTTGCTTAAGTCATAAAAAAGTAAGGCAATATAATATTTATCTGCATGGCATGACTTCCTAGCAGGGTGGTTTCAGAACTTTGTTAGAGCAATAAAGAACACATTAAGTGAATTAAAGCTCAGAACAGCACCATATTTTATTTATTGATTTTAAAGAGAACCAGCCTGGATTGTTGCCACATCTAAAAGCACTCAACATTTTCAGTGATTTGAAAGTGATTCTAAACACACCTCCTGATAGAGTGTTGTGGGTGAGATGGGCATCAACCAAACTGAGTAGCAGTCAGAACAAGGCCAGAAAGACCAAACAAGACAGACTCAAACAAGACAGACTCACTCAAAATACGTTGTATGATAAAATCAAATATGAATCATATCGTTAGGGATAAGTAGGGGCCATATTTTAAACAGCATATTAATCTAATCTGCACATACCTTTTGTGCAAATTAAGAAAATGACCCAAAGGGTGACAAGCATGTTCAGCAGCAGTGGCTATCCTGTATGAGTAATCCCAGTTCTGATAACACAGGCACACTTTGGATTTCACTTTCTGGGCAAGTAAATTCATCCAACGTGCAAGAAACTAATGTCCTAAGAAAGCAAACCTGTGTGAATGACAGCATCTCCTTCACAAAATAGTTCGTGTTCACTTACATATATATATATTATCTAGAGACCACCATCACTCACATCTGTGGCTGCCCACAGAAAAGCTAGTCAAATATGGGTAAACCAAAAATTCTTCAGAGAGTCAACAAGCAGAAGCAGCACAAAATACAGACATCTTGTCAAATGCTTTGTTCAACACTTAGTAGAAGCCGTTCACAAATCAAGATTATTGTAAAGGCAAACAATTTCAGGAGTAGAAACTGTATCTAGTGCCGCACTCAGCAACTTCTATCAACTCCCTTTGAAATCAGGAGTAAGCCACAAGGTTTCCACAACACTGGTTCTAGACTCACATTATTACCAGGGCCTGCCACCCTTGATGCTGTAAAATATCCAGGAAGATTAGACTCTTCTGCCAGAGAAATATGATGGGGAGGAGGGGTAAGCAGACATCTAAACAGATCCCAAAATGACCTCCTGACAACAAGATGCTACATCACCACTGACTCAATCCTCAAGAAAAGCAAGACAAATCTAGATGAAGAAGTAATATTGTCCTTTATCCAGCAATGTAGAGTGCAATGATAGCACCAAACAGCAACTGAGGTATTTGAGTTGCAACTGCTACAGCTCCGGAACAGCCTTGACAGCATTTGAGCTGGAATCTCCTGTACCAAAAGCTGCATGAATAAGATGGGAAAGTCTGGAGAACTGCCACAAGAGGAAGGCATCTGGAAGTGGTCAGAAGTAAACAATTCTTAACTATGTTGATGTTAACTGGTCTACGGTTATCCATGGTATCCAGGCATCAACATTCTGTTTCATTCCCGTCTGCATTTTAACTTCAAAACTTTGATATCCAAACACATTTATTTTCCCATTCGCATCAACACAGCATCTACAGCCCCTGCTTCATCCCAAAGCAAGTCTTTTTTGACATCCCTCATCCTGACAGTCTTCCATTTAGATCTGCACCCCTCTTCTGTTACCACAAATAGCTTATTCTTCAGGGGTGGGAGGGAGAAACATAACCACATCTTTCCTCCTAAGCGCACTTAGAAGGGAAGGCTTGCAACATGCCAGTTGTTGTAAACTTTCGTAGGCTTTCAAAATTTTTCCTTATAGCACACAATCCCTGTTATCTGATTAAAGCAGAGTTCAGAATGAAGGTTTAGTAACCCAGCCTTCTCCACCAAGTCTGAGGACAATATTTGTCTTTAATTAGCAGCAAAAGTCTTGAGGCCAGTGCCTCAAAGATTTTTGACTCTAAGATAGGAGGATTCAAACAGGTCCTTTTGTTCTTTTGTCTTGTGAGAAATGTCCTTTCGTACAATGGATCTATTGTTATATTATTGTCCCAACATCTTTAAGGAAACTCATAGACCTGGTTTCAACCAGAGAGGAATTCTCAGTTACTACCTACAAACTGGCCTTTGGATTAAATCGGAAACTTGGAAACCGAAGAGAAGTTACACAAAGGAAATGATGATTTCACAAGTTCTTTCAAAATCAGGATTAGGAAGATTCATAAAGCTCTCAAGAGTTATTAGTGATCAAAGGCCTGAGGGTTCACTGTAAATACAGAAAAGAGTTATCTACTGACTAAAGGAAGACTTACTGAAAGGACAAAAAATGAATGAAAAACACATTAATAAAAAATGCAACAAAAGAGTGAAAGTATTAAATGTTGCCTTTATTTTACCCTATAGACAAGTGCTTTAAGTGTCATCACATTAACTGCAATTAATTTGCATTGTATCAGTCGTCTACTTCCAATGGAAGTAAAGCCACTTCACTGTGCTTTACTATTTGAAATAGCCACAGGCTAACAATGAATAAACGAAACTATTCTTAACCTTGTCAAAACAGTCCCAGCTTAAAATGCAACCCTAATAGCACAAAATTCAGCTACACTATCTTTCCTAAAATTCAACCGTACCCTTCCCCCATAAGACTAAATACCCACTGGAGCAAGCAGAACTGGCTTGTTATATGAAGACATGTCAAAAAAAACCCAGAAAGAAACAACCAACCAAAAGAAAAATCCCAATCCTATCAACTCTTACAGTTCTTGCTGTATTTATGGCTGCCTGGCCTCGTCAGAGGGGAAAGCAACTGCTATATAAAAGGTCTTGCAGACACTCCTGCAGACTACAAGGTTCTTTGTAGGCAGACAATCACACCGACTTGATTTCGCGATATTTTCTTCAGTCTGAACTTAAAATCACACATCTATTTTTATGCAGAATTACAACATACTTACTCTGCCATTACACGTCTGACGTTATTGGCATATAACACTGGATTTTTTCTTTCTTCTTCTGAAGGAATATACACGGGTAGAAACTGCATATAGAAAACTGAATTATACCAAAAATATTTAACATTTTAAACAATCTCTTATAGCACTATGGTGAAAATTGTATACAGTTTGTTGTTATTCACAAAATTTTATTAAGACTACAGAAAATATTAAGAATTAAACTTTTAAATGCTTAAGTATATGTCATACTTCTAGAAATTCATGTAACATTAACTCTGCTCATTTCTTACCTCATGGAACCCAAGCAGAGTTTTATCTTCCTTTCCTAAGTGAGACTAGGATTTTTAAAATAATTTAGAAGTATTAGCACTTTCTTGCATAAACCTCTCTCTTACATTCTGTATTGTTCAGTTGTTTCCAAATTACCAAAAAAAACACATGCTAAAGGAATGTTGTTCTGTAGCTTAAATACTAGGAATCCAAATTTTAAGGACATCAGGTATTTACTGCTCCCTGCACACATTTTGAAATCAGGTATGACTGCCTAATGTACATGAGAAACGTTTTTATTTTCTGTTATTGGATATTTTGAATTTTTTTCCCTTCAAATTGGACATCAGCCATTAACACTCCACTGAAAGAAAAAATCTAAATGAATGCAGATGACCAGAGAACCACAGAACAGTTGATGTTGGAAAGTGGAAAATTAAACCAGAACTGCTGGAGACCTGCAACAGAAAGGGCAGCTTTCAGAACAGCATGGCCTACATTAAAATATCTCCCAGTGTTTTAAGCTGTTTTTAAGTGTCCATTGAAAAATTACATAAGCCCCAAGACCATGGCCAGTCTCACCTACAAAAGCTTTCAAAACATTTCGTTCTGCCAAGTAACTAACTTCTCAGATGGGAGGAATGAGAAGAGATCACTCTGATCACCACTCCTACTCAGTGGACAGACGACTCTCTCAGTAGCACAGCACAATGAGATAATTTATGCACTAAGTGAGCAAAATGCTCACAATCCCATGTAAAGGCTCTGAATTAGAAAAAAAAGCTGCAAGAAGCTTAGTTATAGTACATATAATTACCTATGGGTAGTGAAAATGGGAATTATGACCCAGAAATTTCACACTGGTCTTTAAAATAGAGACTAAGAAGTGGGGAACCTATATAAAGTTTATAATTTCAGCAAATACTTCTCAGTAACCACAAAGCTAGCTGTGTTTTTAAAATTACATAACGGTATGATCAACAGTACCCAAATACTGCCATTAGACATTCATCTGTTTCCTATAATGGACAAATCTTGAATTTATTTTGAGTTTTGCTGGAGTTTTCCATATATGCACCACTGCAGCTGAAAACACATGACTCCTGTCTTCTATGTTTACATTACGAGCAGGTACACCAGCCTCATGTAATATACAAAACCGCAAAGACTGTGAAGTTAACAGAGATGGAAAGACTGTTTCTTCAACTTCCAGACCCCATTCCATCTATTTGAGTTGCAAACGGCTATCAAGTCATTTGTCCAAACTCAGGACAAGTTTGAATATGAGGTGATTTCAGAGGTGTTCTACATGTCTGTGCCTAACTCAACATAAATAGCATAATCATTTCAACATCACTAACAAAACAAAAGAGAAGAACTCTCAGCTGCTGCAGACTGTCATGGATGTACGAACACTGAAGCTGACAGGTCAGTAAAACAGACATGAGCCAAAACAAACTACATGTGCAGATGATCATATATCCTTTCTTCTTCATAACATTGCCAGCATGCCAGTTCTAAGTACAGCATGGGTGGATGGGCCAATATTTACAGAAACCTATCATAAAACCTACATAGATGCTTGCTTCTCAATACACATACTGGATGACACACACAGTATGCCAGAACGTATATTATTTGCAGAGAAGCCCAGACTAGCTAACTTTGGATCCTGACTGCTGGCTGTTGAATTTTACTGGCTATCATTTAATCAAAAAACCACTGCAGTTGTGTTGTTTTGTAGCATGTCTCCCTGAGTTGTTGGATCATCAGCACTAACTGTGGTATCCAAGCTAGTAGGTATTTACCAGTATCTCTGTGTTGATGGAACAGAGCAGGAACACAAACCAAGAAACTTCAGAGACCAGGGGAAAAATATGACTTTGAACACAGAACAACTAATTTTTCCTCTACATTCTCACTGCACTCCCTTAAAAAAACAGATTCAACAAGTAGCTCTCAAGTACTCCGCCTCATACTTGAGAGCAACCTTGCAAACAGGTCTGCTCCTCTATCCTCTGCCAACCCCTGCTTTAGTATGGAATAGTTCAGAAGGTCACTAGTTAGTTTGCCCTTTTTCCCCCCCAAGAACTACCAAAGATCATAGCTTGTTATGCAAGATCTGTAAGAGCTACAGAAAGCAAACATCTGCTAGCAGCTGCTGCCTCAAAAATCAAGAAAGCTCAGCAGTGTCCACTCTTGTGTGAAAGAACCCATTTTACTTGCCTAGGGCAGAGAACCATGTTCCTGAGAAAGGGTAAAAATCCTGCCAACCAGCTGGTTTGTCTTAGCCCTGCGTGAGGCAGTCACTCCCTGGCTCTTCTGCAAAACACAGGCCACTATTCTGGAAATCACATTTGGTTTTTATCCAGCTGAATTGATAACACAAACCACAAATTTCTACAACACATACAACTATTGAGTGGCTGATATTTTGCACATTCATTAATTTTGAGAATAATTGATTGCATAAATAAGCAAACATTACAATGATAAATACAGTGATTAGCATGCAATATATATTACTGTTGTAACACAGTGTATGTAAATATGCAATAGTTCTTCCTATTGATCTACCCTGCCATCAGTTCCATCTGTCAGAGCTAACTAGCTGCTTCATTATTCAAAAAGCAAAAGAATTGCGTAACATCTGTCAAATATCCTATATAACACTTTTCAAATACTGTAATTGTCCACAAAAATGTAATTACTCTGTGTAAAATGCAGAAGGACAATAAATTGAAAGGAAAGGCTTTAATTGTTTCCACATTTCCACTACAATAGTCTTCAGCCTTAAAAATACAGTATTTTCCTCAAAACGAAGTTAAGAAAAAATATAGATTTTCTTTGTGTTTTCCAATTTCACATTCTGAACAGTGTAGCCTAATAAAAAAATTAGCTAGACATTAAATAACTTATATGGCCTATAAGAAACCACCCACAATTTTTCTCTACAAGACAGTCCTTAGCTTGTACATCAGCATTCACACATTTGAATGTCTAACTACAAAGTTGGTACACTACTTGAAACAGCAATCAGGCCATTAGAAGACAAGAAATTTGTTCACAAAAGACTCTTTAAACTGAGCCAGAAATTTATCTACTCAATTCAGATCAGTAAGAAAATAGAGCCTTATGCCAACTGGAAAACTGTATTCTGCTATTCCATTTTTAGACTATATTTTCAGATACAGAAACCGTTTGCCTAAAATGTAAGTGGTATCTTAACGTGTTTTTACAGACATACATACAAGATTTGAATGCAAACTTTTACTGCAGAATTAAGTACAATGTTATGTATTCTGCAACTGCCCAGAATACACTGGAGTTTTTTTTACTGACCTCGATTTCCACAGAATTGTGAAATTGACATAAAGTAAGCCACAGAATTTCAAACCTAAAAGGGGAAAAAAGATAGGCAAAGAAGGAGGAAAAAAAATCATATGCAGTGAAACCATAATACATTATGCTCCAAAGTCTTCATGTAGCATCCTACTTGTAGGTTTGATCACATTCAGATAAAAATTAACAGAAAAGGTCTTTGAAAGTACTTCTACATATTGCATTCTGTAAGGTGGAACAAAAGTAGTTCACACTGAATTGGCATCTTAAAAAATAGTCAAAAACAGGAAGAAAAACAGTAAAAGGTAATAAATGCATAATGTGTTAAAGGAAGAGTAAGTCTATTTCAGAAAAATGCTGTATTCAGCAGAGTTGGCAAGATTAATTATGTAACTGCTGAGATTTTATCATTACCTCAGTTTCAAATCAAAGTTCATTATACTTCCGAAGTCTGTTAATGAAATGCAGTACGTGTGTTTTAATAGCCTAAGATACAAGATAACTGGAATCAACTTGACCTTAGAAAGCATTAAGATTCAAATCCAGGAAAGGATTTAGTAAACCTAAATTAAGGAGCAGTGTCAGTACCCACATTTCTATAAAGTATCTAGGTAGTTACAGCAGTCAATCATTGTGAGGGGACGGCTGGTCAAAATCCTCTTACACAGATAAAGTGCAGTTCCTAGAAGCAAAACCCTACTCATTTTGTTATACACGCATGTAGGGCTGCAAAACATGTTCCCCTCTTCCTTCTTATGGAACTTCCAATACCTTAAAGCAAAGAAAAGGATCAAGAACAACAACAGAGCCTGTGACTTGAAGTTTACGTCCCTGATGGAAACATGGAAGTCTGGTTTCTAGGTCCTTGTTCAAGCACATTAAAAACCTCCAATAAGTTACAAGTAAACTTCTCTCTCTGCCAACTCTGTAATCCTCAAAGATTAAACCTTGAATTTAAATAAAAATTTAAAACTGATAGAACCTGCATCTAACTCAAGTCCGATGCAGAAAAAATTCAAGTTGTACACTACGGTCATTCTTTGTTTTCAAGGTAGACTCAGTTGATCTGCTCTGAATATTGTCAAAGTAGTAAAAACATTGCTTCCAATAAGCGTAAGAAACTATTTAAGTTTGAATGTGGCAAGTTTTCAATTCATTTGACAGGTTACAGCACCTTTAAACAAACAGAATACTCCCAGATACAGAAACATTTCCAGATTATGTTTTGGCTAACACCAAGAAAGAAAAGATACATTTGCTGAGAAAAGGAAGCCTGTCATCAGTCTTAATAGTATTTTCTGCTAAGACATCACAAATACATTTTAGGTCACCCAGGAGAATTAATCCTAATTAAGCAAAGCTGTAATTTAAACTGACCCAGTCAATTTGTATAACATCACATGCTGCTACAGATTCTGATTCAGCTTTAATTTAATTTAACTTTATTAGCAGAGGTCAACACTTCAGAATAAGGGTTTTGTAGACATTATAGTGATCTGAGGCAACACACCTACAAGTTTCTTCCCTCTTCCTCTGTGTCCTTGACTCCTCAGTCAGGATACTAAGGTGGAAGCAGGCTACTCACCTTTCTCCTCTATGGCCGAGTTACTTTTTTACATGAATTGCAGTGCAAATGCAAGGGAAGAGGTGGGAGCTCAAGAGAACAGAAATCCCTTCATGCAGCAAATGCTGCAGTGCCTATTTACGTTATATACAACCATCTACTTCCAAAGTGACAAATTAATCGTAAGCTGAACCTTTGGAAGTGATCAATGATTTCCTCAAGTCTCCAAATCACGTCCTTAATTGGACCTGGTTCTCAAGTGCAAAACTTAATTGACAAAATTCTAAATTACTTGAATCTTGGCTAATCCCCATGGTTTCCTCACTACAAAAATATAGGATCTCACATGGGACATTCAAAACAATACAAAGCATTAATCACAGAAGCCAACTCCCCTTTCCTTAGGGTTCAAAATTTGTTGTTTTCACCTTCATCTAAACATTTTGGATTCTCTACTAAAATCCCAACATGAAAATAATGCTGACTTTTTTTAAACAAGCAAGAACTGCTTCATTTAATATTTTAAATTACATGAATTTGCTTAAAAACCTCTAGAATAACATTTTTTTTTAAAAAAAGTCGAAATTATATTCAGACAAGATAATGGAAACAGTATCTCCAAATTCTTTGAGTAGGTTGACTGTTTCTGTGAGGGTAAACCAATTTCAAAAAATAGCCCAATAGATTTTATACAGTAAGATACCAAATCAACTTGCAGGCAATAAAATATGTAGAACAGAAGCAAGTTGTTTTACTTCAGGCACTAGACTAAAAAAAAAAATTGAAATAAAAACCCAAAATTCATTCTGCAAACCAAAAGAATCATACAGCAGAAGTATACTGTTTACGCCTGGATTCTTCTTAATGACTATTAGCATAATTAGAGAATAACAGATAAAAGATAAATTAGTCCCAAAGAACAATCAAATAACCAGCAACTGGTTGACTATATATGCAAATAAGTCTTGTAAATAAAAACTAATTGAAGAAAGCAATGATAAAAGCAATAAAATATAAACCACTTACGCTCCTGGCCCTTGCCACGTCCATGTGATTGTGTCCTAAGAAAAGAAGTGTGACATTTGCAATTAATTATTGTGCTTTCAACTTTTTACAATGCACACAGCATAACTGACAACATATGACTAAGAAGTTTTCATGGAAACTTCTATGCTCTCTTTGCAAATTTCTCAACCCTGTTAGGAATCAGCCCACCTTTTATACAGCTATATGGCCAAAATGAACACTGTGAAACACTAGGAGAGGACAAATAGCAGTAAAAGAAGTGAACAAGATGCAAATAGCAGAAAGAGAACAGAGACCTGTAAAGCAATATATGACAGGTAGGAATATGACAGTAAAAGCCATCACATTTTAAATTAAGACTAGGAAACAGCAGAGGAAAAAAAACACACTACTTGGAGTTTAGATTTAAGTGTACAAGAAAGAATCTAAAAACCTGGAAATTAGTTCTGTTCTAACTGGGAAAAAGAGTTCAAGTCATTAGTGTAAAGACAAGAGGACTCATTAAATTCAGGCTTCTGAAAGATCAGAGCAGAAAGATATTTATTTAAACCTACTGAACATGTTCCAGTTCAGTTCTATGCTACCATCCAAACCCATTCTAGAGATTCCAGGTAATCACATGCACCACGACCATGAAAAATCAAGTTAAACTCAAGTTTTAATTACCATTTAGCGCAAAAGGCCATCAAAAATAAAAATAAAAGAAAGCAAACCCATCCATAAAAGGTGAAAAATGTGATTAATGTGACAAACAAAAGCTTGGAGAGTACAGTCAATACATCATAAAGATCCACTAAAAAATTAAAAGTTGACTTTTAACAATTATTTTCAATCAAACAAAATATGATAAAGGATGAGCCTATCTGTAGCAATCAATTCATCTGCATTAAAAAACCCAATCTCCATGTAGTGATCTTTTAGAACCATAATGTGGATAGTTTTACTGTTACACTATTTCTGGCTATTTTGATGCCTCTGATAACACTGCAAGTAAACACATTGTGGGGTTTGTTTTTTTTCCACAAGGAACTTTCATTACAAACCCTGAGAAACCAGTGTAGATCACTGATAACTTCTCTAGAGACAAGATCTGCCTTATAGAGCACCAAACATTACACATCTCCAACTCAGCTCTCTAAATTGCAACAGCGCAGAGGGAGATAAAGAAAAACGTGAGCTCCACAAAAGTATCTGGATCAGTGAACAGTGCGTAGGTATTTTCAGAATCCAGCCTCATGCTGGCTAGCTGGCAAGTAAAACTCAAGCAAGCCACGTTACCAACAATCCTGCAAGAAATTCCCAATGCGAGTGTCATAGCAAACAGGCATGCTTCTTCTCATCAAAACATCAGGATGCATCAGGGATAATGGCCGGAAATGCTGTCTAGGGGAAAACAGGATTCTGATCTGCAAGAGGCAGATCCATGTTATAGGAGACTCCTACCAGCATAACCAATATCTTTATGATGAAAACAACAAGCAGACAAAGTGAAGTAGGATTTTCCTTACATTACCAAGTTACCTTTTATATTTATCACAGCTATCAGCTTACGCTTCTGGACAACATTCACTTTGACAGCATTCTGAGCACACTTTGAAACTATTGTATCTAAGTAATGAATACTTCAAATTGTGTGGAAGTACATAAAATGATACAATAGCTTGTTTGGAAGGGACCTTTTAAGGCCATCTATTCCAACTCCCCTGCAATGACCAGGGACATCTTCAACTACATCCTGTTGGCCAGAGCTCCATCCACCCTGACCTTGAATGTTATCCCCCTCTGTTATTTCCCCTCAGCATGAGAGGAAACAGGGAGAAGAGGCATCTTCCATAGAGTTCGTATTTGACACAAGAAGATACTGAGAATCATATGCCAACCTTCAAACAGGATATTGGCTGTGTTTTTACAGGTTCAGTTAACCCTGATATACCAAAACTGTACAAGAGCTGCTGCCAAGCCTCTTATCAAACAGCACTGTTACTTGCGGAAGACACTTGGACGTAAAATACATTTAAAATTGCTCTGTGATGTTTAAACAGGTATATAGCCTTTCATAATTAACAGCTCTCTGACCGAAAATTCAAATGAAGAAACAAAAAAATAGGTGTAAAAAATTGTAAAAAGTAGTGCAATAGAGAACCTGTGGGTGAAGACAGAGTACTTATTCTAATTAGAATATAGGTAATAGCTCTCAGGCATCCAATACCCAAAATATTATCAACCTAGATAACCAGTAGCAAATTTTGAATATCAGGTCTAAACAGCATTTTAAGCCTCAAAATTTCTTTCTGCTCATGCATCAAGAAGAGTAACGTACTAAAATATTACTACTTATAGAGGACCAGAGATGTCATCTAATACAAATAATCAGAAGCCGCAAGATGACTGTTATTCAAGGAGCAACTCTAACTATAAAAAATATAAAACAGAGAGTTCTTCACAGCAACCAGAACTAGATTTATTTACTAGAAGAAAACCTCTTCACTTTTGCCATGTTTCAGCCCACTGCAGAACCATAGTGCTTTCCCTAGCTGTTGAATACACTACAATGAAATAAACATGCCAGAGTGCACACACCTACTACATTCACCCCAGGCTCTGATCTCAAAAAGCCTCTCAAAACAGCCAGGTGCACTCAAATCCAAGACTGTTCTCATCTATACTGTGGAACTCAAAGCTCTGAACATAGATCAGAGCAGGCACTTCAAGCGAAAAACAGCAGGGTGACTGCACACGATGCATATCTGGAGTTCACTGGCTAAGCAAAGATCTTAAGAAGTTCCTTTCTAAACCCAAAATTATAATATGTAGCAGTCAAATAAGACAACAAATAGGAAGCCAGAGACATTTAAAGTTTGCTAAAAATGGTGTCTTAGTGTATGAGAACTGGTATTCTTTCCCTACTCTGTTCTTACATGTGCTGTGGTTTAATCCCAGCTGGCAACTAAGTACCAGGCAGCTGCTTGCTCACTCCTCCTCCCCAGGGTGGGCAGGAGAATCAGGAAGAAAAGGTAAGCCTTGCCTTGCAGGTTGAGATAAGAATAGCTCAATAATTGAAACAAAATAGTCTAACTCCGTACACTAACCAAAATAAAGCTCACCGTCGTGTATCACATCATATTCCTTCTGCCTCTCCTCATTCTGACTCTGATGCAACTCTTCTGTAACCCCCAAGCTAATGTAAAAATCAAGCAGTAATAGCAATTATCACCCCATCGTTAATGCTTAGGCCTTTGGAAGGTCTCTAGGAATTAGATCATAGGAGGTTAAATAATTCAGTAAGGCACTGAAAACTAAGAGTTTTACAGCAACTAAAAGTAGTAGGAAGAAGTAAAGTCCCATACACAAATTCATGCTGGCTCACAATGGACATCTATATAAATATTTACAATTTCTTTCATTACATTCTTGCAGTAACATAAAAATGATGAAAATTTTCATTTAAATTCATATTGTTTTACTTCAATGTGAAGCGTTCACAAATTTCTGTTAAAAAAAAGCATTAGGAACATTTAGTATTGGTTTGCAAACATTGCATATTATGTACCACAGGCAATAATGACATTTCAGTATGCACCTGGATTTTGAAGATATTTACAAAATAACATTTGATAGTTTTATATCACTATAGGCTTAACATTAACAAAAGTTACAAGGCATATTAAGTATGACATAAGCCATGAGGATATTTGCCATTTTAAATGGCAGTGCCATCAAAATTTCAAACTATTTTTAGAAAAGAATCTTTCTTCCTGAAAATATAACAATTATGTAATGAAAAGTCCCAGGCAGCCTGCTACAATGCACTTGATACTATGCAAGCATATCAGGCTGCTATTTTTGTCACAGCATCTGCAAAGATAATTTTTGAGTTTGTTGCTGGAAACTATTTGATTGCCATTACACCTTGTCTCAGTCAAGAGCAAACGGTGCTCTGCGTATATTAACTTTCCTTGGATCCTTTTCTTTTTTAATCAATCATATGTTTTATATCAACTCGTAAATGACAGAAAGAACAGTGGATGGAAATAAAAGCTATTCAGGTACCAAGAAGAAGCAAAATCCTTCCTTAGAAGAAGGGGATGTTAATAGGCTAGTCAGATCTTCTGATGTGATATGCATCAGCAAAGAGACCAGGTGGTCCTTATTTTACTACTGACACTCTCCACACCCTCCCTAAATAACCTATACTTCAGAAGGGGACAGACTGGACATGAAAATAGCCCCAGCTGGCTCAAAAAGAAACTTCAGATATTGTAAATAAACACTATAAACTGCATTTAACCTGAATATAATTTATATTGGGGGACTAGTCCAAATTATCTAATTCCTTATCCAAGCGCATGATGAATATAAAACACAGACAAGATGACACTTTATAAAGGTGCAGAGGTCTTCAACACATTATCCTACACCATTCAGCCACAGTCACAGTAATTCATGACTAATACCCCCGAAGGCAGGAGATGCAGAAACATCTTCCAGCAACAAATGACATTATAAAAACTCTCCAGCACAAACTGCAGGAACAGGGAGCACACAAAAACACAGATCCTGGACAGAAACTGTCATTTGTCTAATCCTTTGTAGAGTATTTCTTGTAACAACCTGAACAACTTTCAGAGCAGAAACATTCAAACTGCTTCAGTTAAGACTCCCTATATTGCTTGAGACTTCAGGAATAAATACTTAACTAATAATAACTTAGTAATGATTTTTGAATTTTTAAACCTAAAAGGTTACACAAGGGCCAATGCACTTAAAGGAAAATGCCCTGAATTTTCAACTACACTGCAAGCTGAACTTACCAGCTTGTTTGGATAACGCAAAACCACCGGCTGTACAGGAACCCCAGGAATAAATGCTCCTAGAAGGCACATAAGATACATAATTAATTTATAGTGCATTTTTGTAGAGAAGAAATTTACTGCAACAAGAAAAAATTATACAACTAATGGACTGATAGGAAGTAGATGATGGTGAAAAAACAGGATCTGAAAGTAGCCTCAAAAGTAATCAAATAAGCAAGCACTGGAGAATGACAATGTATATCCACCTTTTCAGCAGATAGGTAATTAAAAATGTTTGCTTACATTACCTAAATTATCCTCTACCACTTACATATATTGCCATTTACACAAGTCAAAGCTTAGTACCAAATTCAGCTCAATAAATTAATAAAAAAAAGCATGCAAAAGATGGTTAAGTTCATTTATTCCCTGCGGTCAACAGTATTTTTGGTGAAGAACCTAAGATTTCTTAGGCAAAAGAAGCTTTCTATTTTTATCTGAACAACAACAATTTATAGGCAATTTATCATCTCTGAAATAACAGAATTAATGTAACTTTCATTCTGTAGCTTTGGGAAATCTAATAGCTATAAATTGAACTAGAGATATTATACAGAAGCATCGCTTCAGTTCATGGGAAAATTACAGCTCTGATAAATAAGCAGCACAAGTTCTATGTCATTTGCTAAGCATTTTCTTGGTTTCTAATACAAAGATTGGGTAAGCATAGTAACTATCTTGTTCAAGTCTTCTCTTAACATCTCTTTCTCTCATGAAGAAATTGAGAGTTTCACTCAAAGTATGTTATTCTTGACAATTTACTAAGGTCTCCCTAATATTCCACTTAAAATTAAGAACCAAATAATTGAGGTCCACTGTATTCTTAGCATAATATTTGCTTCACAACATAACTGTTGAGACATAAAAGGAATAATTATTAAAGGAGTATAAGCATCTTTAAATGAAGGTGGTCTGAATAGAATCCTTAAGAGATTTGGAGGCCAGTGGTACCTTCTGCTCAGTCTCGAAGAACAGTCTAAGCAACTTTTGAAATAATCCGAAGCTGACAAAAGCTGAGTGGTAGATGACAACACTACCATTCAAACACAAACACAAAACCAAGAAAACATGTAGTGAGAGCAAGGAGCACAGGCCATGTTAATAGAATGGGGAAAGGCATCCTGATAGAAGTAAGAATAGAGACCTAAAGTAATATGATAAGAGTGAAGAATTTTGAGGCAAAGGATTTCTGGAAGGCTGGATGGATACAGAAGCAGGTTCCAGTAGGAAAAGTGAGACAGTCAAGAGGCAGACAAGCAGCATGTACTAGATCAGAGCAGAGGAAGATATAGTGAGAATGCAAGGCAGAAATACATGGTGCCTGGAATGTCTATGGCACAGAGGGAGGGCAGGAAATCAGGGCTTACATGAAGGAGTCAAGCTAGCTTTCCAAGCATGGTCAGGATTCAGGTGGAGAGAGGAGGAGAGCAAAGAGCTACAGAAATGGATGTTTCCCTAATCATCATTCATTCATCTAAAAAGGTAAGAGCTGAGAGAAAAGTCTGAGATTCCTTCAGCCAAATTAATCAGTGCAAGGAATCACAATGCTGACTCACTGCATGATATTCTAATAGTGATATTTAAATTGCAGGCCAAACAAAATACAAGACACACAGCAAGACCAGAAACTAGGCAGAAAACTAGGAGAGTCAAAAAACACATCCACAACTGCCTCGCTCACTGAAGCTTCTTCATTGACCATCTCCCTGCCTAATGATAAAGGCAAGTTTACATTAAAGGCTGGTGGTTTACTGCAGTACTGGCATTTCTTCCTACAGAAAATGCAGTTTACAGCTGCAGCAATGTTCAGTGTTATGCCCTCTACTAATCTGATAAGCTAAAAGGGTGATACTACTGAAAAGAGCTTAGAACATTGATGTTACATAAAAATTGTAAAAAATGGCAGCCTCTGTAACAGTGTTACATGGGAAACATTTTCGTGTCATCTTCACCAGAATGCAACTCCACAGAAGAGCTAGAGAGGGATCAGCCAGATACAACACAGCAACAAACGCTGGGCAGCCTGAAATAGATACACTATAAAGCTTAAGGTAGCAGCAAGTATCTAAATGCTACATTACAGACCTAAAATAGGAAATGGAGGGGGCAAGAAAAAAAAAAACAAAAAGACACAACCACAAACAAAAACTCAGTAAGAATCATTAGTCCTCCAGCTCATATGCATCTCAGAAGCCAAGAAAAAACCTGAGTTATCTAAACTGTTTTGTTCAATGGTAGAATTACAATCTTCCTGTAGCATCGGAAAATTTATATTCCAATTTCACCCTACTACACGATTTTTAACTCAACTTCTGCAACAGCAAGCAAATTAAAATGCAAGTGGTATTTCAGAGAATGAAGATACAAGAACATTCTGTAGAGAACAGAGAAATGAGCATAATACCTACCAGGTTTGAATGTAATTAGACAGGATCGGTTTGTGCAAGTGCCCTCTGGGAATATCATTATCTTGAAGTAAAAAAAAAAGTTGACTTTTAAGAACTATTTCAATGCGAATTTATTTATAAACACATGTTTTCAAAGCTGTCATTAACTGGTTACAGCAAAAATGTTCTCAGGGAAAAACAGTTCAGTTAGAGTAAAAAAAAAAAAATGGTGCTAAAGATGTCAAGTTCTACCTTAATAGGAAAAATATTTTTCTTTATCTGTGATTTTGCCTCTTTCTTGCCCTCCAATACTGACAGTGACCAGAAATACTTGTTAAGTGTAAGAGCATTTTCACCAAAGGTTTTGGTGTTGGCAAAAGTATCATATTCTGTTTTGTACCAGAACAAAACTCCTGCTCCCAGGCTACCTGCTTACAGGCCAAGAAAAGACAGTTATTTTCTCTTTGCTATTACTTGGCATGTGCACAGATGCCCAAATGACAGAGACTGAAAATACCCAAAGAGAATTCTAAAAAAAACCCAAAAAAATGCTTAAGTTGAACCAATTCAGCAGAAGAGGGTAGAGTGCACAAAAACACACAAAGCCCCCCAAAAATCCATATCATAAGGGAACAAAGCAACAGACTAGAATTAACATTACTAGTTTTATTGCCCACTCTGTACTAGCTTGCTTTGAAACCTAATGATGCAAGTCATGATGCAAAAGCTATATATCACCTGTCACATTGTTTATAGCTGTTTATAATGTTTTTGCAGTCCAGTATGCAGAGGCATAACCACTGTTAGCAGCAATAATCCCATAAAAACCATACAGTATCCTAATCTCAAAAGAATCACAAGAATGCTTCAAATGTGCAAAATAATCATATGTTTCTAGGAATTTGAGATCCTAAATAGTCATCCCTTCCTTCCCATTACTCTCTTTCAAGGCATATTATAAATAGCCACATTTTAGGTGCAGAAAAAAACTCGGAGCCACTTATTTTATCCATGCTTTCATCACATGTTTTAATAGAGGTGGTTATTGGAACACTTCTTGGGCTGCCTTGCCCAGTACCACATCTCCAACAAGGGCAGTGCCAAAATCTTGTGAAGGACAAGAACACACAGTCCTTCCCCAGGTATGCTGCTGAGCACTTCCCTTTTTTCTTCTTAGAGGACTTCCTCACCTGCTGTGGTCTGTCCTTTTAGTACCACTTAGGAGCTGTCTATCCATGTACTTACCCAGTTTCCCTTGAAACACAACGCAATGAGAGACAGATGAGAATCTTACATTTTACCTTCTAGAAAGAGGGGGTGGGAGAAATTTCACACACACACACCACCCCGAACCATCTAAAGCCACCCACTACGAAAAAAGTAGACTGCATATCCAAAGCCTGGAAAAGCCAAATACCACCTCTTACAGAGTAGCAGAATACAGTACCTGTGGCCATTTACCATCAGACTGAGCACGCCTCTTTATCTCTTCAACAGTTTTCCTGCGAGAATCCTGGTCTGACCGAGATACAAATACTGGTCGGATATATTTGATCAGAGCTGAAGAGGAGGGAAAACAAAAACAAGCAACCAGCCTTTATTTTCCCTTTGTCTGAAAAAGATCCCCAACCCTGCTTCACATATCCCCCCCCCCCCAGTTAGTCCACCGGACAAAAATTTTCTTAGAAGAACATAACTACTTTACTATATTATACTCCAAAATCAAATACTCAGCTGAATTATTGCAGTTTTATTGAAATATTTTCATAAGTTTCTGTGAGGAAAACAGTTTTCACAATTTTGGCATTTTGCACTTCTTCAATTTTTAATAGATCAATACATACAACACAGATAATGTAAAACATGATGGTACATACTATGCACAGTTTTCTGCAACAATGCAGCTGTGGCTCTCTATAGGCCATTTCCTCCTTCCACAAAAATCACAACATCTATAGCCACTCCCAACCCAGTGAAGCAGCAGGAATCCCCCTGCTACGTAAGTGCTTCCAAAAGACATCCTGTCTGTCAAACTGTCTCTGTCTTTAGAGCTTTTGTCTTCTATGACAGCTCAGCTCCACTAAAGGAACACCACCAAAGACACTATATACACACACTGATGTTATTTTTCGTGGAGAATCAGTGTCAACAGAAAAAGCATGCTCATTTCCTCAGTTGTCACTTGTTTGCCTGCTCCTCATACCACATGAATTAGATCTCAGACATGCTCTTCCTGGCTCAGTGGGAAACCCTTCCTACATAGCCAGACACAAAATGAACATGAGCAAAAATCAGAAATCAATCCACAAGATACTCTCCATGCATGTCTGTCACAAGGACACCAAAGAGAACTTTCAAAATAAGTTGTCTGAAAAGAGCCATATAGCTCTTTTGCAGTCTCCAAAAGCACTACAAGAGAAGCACCTTCAAATATACTGCTTCATGCCTTTATTTAAGCAGGTTGTCTTCAAACACCTTTTAATGATTTTTGTAGAATGTAATATTACTTGAAGGTTCAAGAGTCACTAGAACATTAGCTATTCTACTTGCCCCAAATACAGTTTTCATTTTCCCAGCCACTGTGAGAGGAGTTCACTGACACCGTATAATCTGCTTTTGTCAAGGATAGACTTGCTACATTAACGGATCAGCCAGTGCTTAAAGTGTGAAGAAAAAACAGTGTAAGGAATTACAGTCCTGTACTCAGCAAAAGCTGCTGGTTCTGGTGTTATCCCACTGGAAGTTCAGCCAGCAACTCACCAAAATCCTTCAGTTCTGAAGGTTCTGAGAAACTAATCTGTCAAACCTTACAGCAAGTCCCCAGACATTCAGCCAGCCTCTGAAATATTACTTTTATGAGTTGCCAAAGCTCAGGAGACAGTGTATCAGAAAAGTTACCTTACTCTTGCACTTTTTCCCACATGCCTGCTCTTAGACAATGTCTATAGAACAATGCTTGTCAGGGGAGCAAAGATCATCTTTGGCCAGCTGGGGTTACTGCCAAGGGAAGGTAAAAACGAACAAAAAAGCCCCAAAACAACCCACAAAAAGACTAACACACAAAGAACAGGGGGGAAAAAAACCAAACACAAACACAGAACAAGCAATAAAAATAACAAGGGAAACTGTACTCGGTATCATAATTGTTTTCTTAGTGATGCTACTCCTGAGTTTGCCCTACTGCTGCAAATTTCTACTCCATAGCAAAAACATTATAAAGTAAAGGAAAGCAAAAGATCCAACATTCCCAGCTTTCACTTGGAAGTTTCTTTTACATTCGGCCCAAATGATGGAATTTAGGTTACCTCAGGCCAAGGAATGAATAAGATAATTCCAGAACTCCAAGGCTCTTTTCTGAGGACATGCTGCAAGCAGGGTCTTATTTATAACGCATGAAATTAAGCAAGCAGACAAAGCAGACAGATTTTTCTTCAGGCAGCATGACAGAAAACATCAGACTACACTGATGTCATCTGTATCTGAAAACCGTACAGGCAAGATGTGCGAGTCTGGGAGCTTTACTGTTACAACCTTCCCAAAAGCAAGCTACTACAATGTTACTGAGCTCCAGAGGAACACAAGGCAAGCTCTCTTACAAACGACCAGCACCACAAACAGGAACATACCCCCATGCAAAGAAAAATTATTATGGTATGCTGAAAACCAGAGGCAACTAAAATCTTAGCTTCCTATGGATTTGTCCTGCCTGTTGAATTAGCCTATTAGGGTGGTTATATTAAGCCTTACTTCCTTAGACATTGGACTAAAAAGCTGACAGAATTCTTGTTTTAGTATTAAACAGCAATTGAAGATCCTGTGAGACACCAGCTACCAGGCCCTTAGCAGTTATGTCTAACAATTTAAGTGAACTTGAAACTCTCAGTCATCAGTAAAAAGCTGAAAATACACACCAAGGCAAGGCTAACTCTGTAGTCTTTTCTTAACCACTTCTGAAAACAGAGCATAAGGCTACACAGACCGTTACTCTCACCACATATTTTCTTGTTCAATAAGCACACAAATCTGAAAATTCAGAGACTGTACCAAGTCGATCTGTGCACGAAAGTCAGGAGCAGGGCCAAAGGTCTGTAACGAGAAGCTGAGAAACATACCAAATAGGTAGCCAAGATGAGACTGTGGTCAGAAGTCAAGTTGAAACACAGGCAGACAGTACCTAAGGTAGTGTGCGATGCAAGGAATAGGCAGGACTAGGGCAAAGTCGGGCCAAAAGTGAATGCATAAAATGCTCCAGACAGCTGGCATTGTGGGCAACTAAAGGAAACAAGCAGAACTCAGCAACGTGTTCAATAAACAGAACATAATCATATCCCTCTCTGCTCAGCAATTTAACTGTCCAAGACTGACTGTAGCCAGGTAGTGAAGACCACAGCTCAAGCGTTCAGAGATTCTGAAAAATGTGCTTACCCAGCTCTTCTCACTTCATTAAAACCACCCTTGAATTATCAAATCTAGTGGGCAATGACAGACAATCTGTCAATTCAGAGTGTCATTATTCCAGCTTTTTCTCTAGCAGTGTCAGTCCTATTTCATCTAGTCACTCTCATTCCCAATTTCAGATCACACAAGGAGTCCTGAGGAGTTGACATGCTGTACTCCACCTTCTTAGGCAGGTGCTGCAATTTAAATAGTGCTGCCAGTAAATCATTAAAACCTCTGCCTTGCAGGGCAGCCAGAATGTCACAGATACTCTAACCAACTGAAAGTTGCTCAAAATAGCCTTTTTAAAGGGAGCCTGCAAAAACTCAGTATTGCTTTAATTACTTGCAGGGTGGCAGCTCCAACTGGTTTCAGAACCATGACTCCCATGCAATCAATTTCAGCACCAGCTCAATGCATAAGCAAAAACCAGGTTTTTTTTCCTGATAAGCTGAACACATACAGCTGGTGTCATTAAACCTCCTAGGACAACACCGGGGAAAAAAATTATTTCCCCTCCCTCTTTGCAGGCAAACGTGTGTGAGGAAACTTTGTTTCAATGCAAGACACAAAGTGCTGTATAACACACAGCAGCAGAAAGTATTGTAGCAAACCATTTATACTGGCAACATCACCACTGGTTCTACAAGGCCCCAGGAAACACAAAAAAGCTATGGAACAGCAACGGGGCACTACATACAATTCTTCTAAAATGTGTCCATACACACATTTTTGAGTGGGCAGTTACACTTTCACCACTGCAGAATCAGCAACAAACAAAGTGACAGCTGCAAAAGTAGAGAATGCTGAAGTTGGGGCTTTCACTTGGCCTCTCTCCCAAGCAACACAAAAGCCCATCACTATATTCCCCTGACACTCTAAGGGAATCCTACAGAGGCAGCACAACTGGCTCTGCTTGCCTTTAACGTGGAGGTAAGCTGTACAAGTAGCCTGCAGTGAGATAGCATTTACTCCTCAGCTTTTGAGGAGTATTTACTCCTCAACTTTTTTCTAGTATGGAAAAAATACAATTATTTTTCTAATAGCAGCTGCCACGTTGCACATTCAGTATTTAGGGGACAAAACCCACGAAGGCTAAAGGTTGAAAAGCACTATCTTGGGCTTAGTTTTCAAGAGCTGCCTTACTCGAATGTACACGCTCACAAGGTTCTGAACTGATGACTTTTCCAATGAAGTAACATCTGATATGAAAACTGCTTTTTTCTGTAGAGAAAAGAAGAAAATAAATTTGCAAGAGGCTCAAAAGTCTTCTGAAAGTTATAGGAGAAGAAGACCATTAAGGTCCCAGATTACAATTACTTCCTGTGCATACGGACACAGACACCGTAAAAATGGAAAAACTCAAGAACACACACACCAAATACGCAAAGTTGTATCAATGCAAAAAACTCAATTCAACCAAAATTAGGATCTTTTCCACTTGGAATTATGTTGTTCTTACAGAAGAAGTGTTATTATAGTCGTGATACTCTACAAGAGATTTGTAAAGCTGGCGGAAGTATCTTATTAGAGCATCAACTACACACAGAAATATATACTTATTTGACTCAAGTCTGAACCAGCCACTGAAGATAAAGAACAAGAACAACTTCTCCCAGTTTGACTAAATGGTTAGCAGATGGACCACCTAACAGAAGGCATAGCAGCTATTCATGGGAAAGAGGCAGTATTAATGGGAAAGTTCTACTCCCTACTTCCAAAGAGAAAGGCAGGAAACAATGCAGCTTGTAGGAGAATGAAAGGTCAATAGTGGGAAGTAAATAATCCGTGTCCTCTTTAGCTTTGACGGAAGTAAATTCTGTGGTATTTGGGTTGGTCTTTCAAAATGTGATCTATTTCCTTTAAGGGCTTCTTGAGGGACAAAGACTTTTTTTGTGTCTCAGAGTTTGCTGTTTGCTCTCACACCTGCAATACCTGTATGAGGTCATGGTTCTATGTTTTAACTTTCTGCTGCCAGTCTAAAAAGTATTGAAGGCAGGCAGCAGGGTTGGTTTGCAGGTTTCCTATATACTGTAGTTTGTAACTTCAATAAATGATATTAACTGGTGATGGTGGTTTAGGCATTCCACCAGCAGTTTAAACGAGAAGTAATTTTTACAGAATTTTCCAGGACTCCCAGCCAAATGATAAACACATACCTATAACACACAGATGACAATGCAAGTATTTTAGGTCTCTCTGAGAGAGCTTCTGTGAGGACTGAAAACTTGCAGGACCATCTGGGTGCCCATAGTCTGAAAGAAACACTGAATTTTGAAACAGAGGGTTTTAAAGAAGAAGATGAAATGGATAAGCTTGGCAACAACTTCAAGATGCTCCTCAGAAACGGGGAGCTCAAGTGTGTAGTCAAGGCAGGCTACAATGCCAACACAGCATAGGATGTTGGCATTCATCCTGGTGACCTCGGTATTTAAGCCGCTGATTTACAGTGCATAAAAGAGAAGAAATCTGTGATGCCTTCACCTTAGAATAGGTTTTTTCCATAAGGAGTTTAAGGACTGTTTTAGTGAATCTCAGAAGTGTTTAAATGCGAGATTCTCACTGAAGAACTACGGGTCTACCACACTTCTCTTCCTCGTGTGCTTTGGAAGGGGTGGGGGGGGCACTTGGGATGCAGGACTAAAGGATTAGGTTGCACAACAGAGCTGGTGGGTAATTTGTCACCTTTAAAGTTCTGAGATGAAAACATACTCAGCTACCCAAGCATAAATACTTTCCCCTGAATTACTTGTTCTCATCTTTTAGTCATGATGCTTGAGAAAGGCCTATAACGCACTTTCAAAAAATGAGCCTGAACAAAAATTCACAAGTTTACTATATGTGGAAAAAACTACCTACAACAGAATTGATAGTTTTCTAGCACTGTCTGATTCCCCCATCCTCTGTAGGTCTGCTGCATTCTGCAGAACACAAATTACCTCCTTCCCCTTTATAAACTTAAGGGAACATATCATTCTGTACATTTCACAGGTACCAATTCCCTCTCCTTTTCAGAGTGGTGTTAGAGATGTTGAGAAGTTGCCTAAAGTTTAAATTAACTTTCCACTTAAATTTAGTTTCTAAAACTTCAGACCACTGAAAATGTTCAAATCATACAAGTGGTCCAACAAAATCCCCATCAATTCATATTTACTGACAAAGCCCTTTTCCTTCTTACTGAAGCGATTCTGCAGCAGGACCGACCACTTCAGCAATGAAAAATTACTTTTATCCAGGTTGCTTCAACAGCCAAAAAATAAGACAGTGAAGTGTAACTACCCAGAATTTATGCACAAACCTTGTCCTGACTTGAAGTGGGATTCAATAGACAAAACAGGAAAGTCTATGGATCTGTACTGATAAATTGATCTGACTTCTTCAGACCACGTCAGGTATAACAGACTCCTAGATTTCAGTTTCTCACTGCAAGACTCAAGTGGTCCAGCAAAGCTCACATCTCCAATCTACCAAAAGCCTGGAAAGTTATTGTGTAGAAATATACATCTCCCTTCAGCATCATGACATATTCCATCTGTTTCGCATTCTCTGCTTTACAGATACTGATTTTTTTTTTGATCATTGAAATATTGTTTGTATTTGGGGCAAGCAGTTCCTCCCCAGAGTTTGTTAACCTTGTGTGTGCGCCAAGTGGATAATTTTCTTCACTACTGACCACTGACTGAAGAGTTCATAACTCTTCTGTCAGAACCAAAGAGCATTTTTAAATCTGTTTTTCTTTGTTTTCCTAAAAAGGATGAAGATATCTGTAAGAGTCACAAGATGTAAGTCTGCTTCTGAAATTGGACTTTGCAAACCAGGGGAGCTGCCTTCAAGTTAGAAAGCAATAAAACACTCACACACAAACACTGTTGTGGCATACTTCCAATCCCATAAAGAACAGGCTTTTAATCATCTGGACTTTCAAGTGGATCAGAAGCTTAATATTCCATGACTGGCAAACTAAGTGTACAATAATATAAGCAGCTGTTCCAGAAACCTATTAAAATACTTGCAGAACCAATCTTGGTAACCATTTAGCAATCAGATAATTTTGTGCCTGTTAAAACACCTGATCCCTCTGGTATACAACGTACAATGTCTCAATAAACACTGTCATTACATCCAAAATGTAATGACAATCAAAAAGCCAATTTATTTATATCATACTTGAATATACTGGATGAGAATGTACTCTTCACCCAAAGTCCTCATCCTTGGAAATTATCGTCAAATTTCCTCTGCCACTTCATTTTCTACATGTTTAAGTCTGCTCAGATAGTTAAACGAATGTACTTTATTCAAAGCTTCCCAGAAGATTCAGAATAACCATTAGTAAGACTCAATTAAGACATAACGAGGTTAGGATTATCAGTGACTGGCTCCAAAACCTCACAGAAGATGGTATACCAAGTTTGCAAGACTTACGAAACTGAAGAACACATAACACAATTCTGACCTCTCTGGGATAAACTCTGGATGAATGTCTAGAGTGTTGACAATTCACCAGGCAATCCAATAAACACATGAGCACATTATCACACAAGCACAAGAGAAATACCAGTGGTTCAATAACATGAAATGTATTTTTTTGTGTGTGTGCATGTAGAAAGGTGTAAATAACATTGGGATTAAAATACTAGATCAAAGAAGGAAAGGATAATCAGCACTATCAGCTTCACAGAAAACTTCTCAAAGGAGTAGAAGAGACAAATAAATCACAGTTTTACTGGAAAGTTCTCACTAATTTTTAAGCCAAACTAATCAATACAGAGATTACTACCTCTCTGTTAAGGTCCATTTACTTAACACAAACTTCTGTAATTCATGTTGCTCATATAGAAGTCCACCCCTAAAAACAAAAAAGGTTTTTGAACTCTCAATCCCAGTTACAACCTTTGGTATGCCTCACTTCTGTGGCATTTTTGTGAGCCCTTCACAAGTGACTACATAACTTTCATGGCCACACAGCATAAAGCAAACGCAGCTATATAAGACAAAACACTCATTTATCTGACTGCAGTGTACATTCCAGGAATATTCCACCAAATCACAACACGCTCTCTTTTTCTGTAACCGGCTTTACTCACATATGAACTAAAAGAAGTGAATAATTTTTAAAATGCATTGTAGGAAGTCTAGACTTCCAACAAAATCCTGTAAAAGTCATGTCAAAATTAAATTAGGTATTTAGAAAACAGTTTGATCTACTTGATAGACATTATTTGTGTTACATTCAGTGAAACTATAATCTCCATATCCCTACAGATTCTCCTGGTTCCCACCGAATCTACTACATGGGATAGTTAAGTAGCCATTATAGCATTTGTCAAATGCCATTCTGCCATTTTATCACATTGCAGTAACACAACAGGGACTGGAGCTACATTATTTAATTTGGGTCCTCCAGACAGACCACCTTCAAGTCAGAGGGAAGTTCCACGCAGACTACTTTGATTTTGCCGAGCCAACAATTATTAAACAGTCAACTGGGTCACCTGAGAAAGAAGATAAAGCAGCCCCTGCTTCTATGTCTGGACTGCTCCTAAGGCCCACGTTGGCCTGGATACACCTCTGCTGTACAGGACTGCCAACATGCTGTCTCACAACAGTATCTTCTTTCAGTACTGAACAAGGGAGTTCAATTTCTTTTTGTTTTCACACTATGCTTGTTTGCATACACTTGTTTTCAAAAACACATGACTGCCTGCGCCCTTTTTCTTTTTGTTCAAAGCATCTACTCATTTTTACACAGATTTTTCACTGCCAAAAACTTCTAAACTCCATTAGTAAGATATTCAATGAAATTCAGATACAGCTACAGATCTGGCCTGAACTTTACCTCTTACAGGCAGATCCTTACATGACAATATTACTTAAACGAAACTTCCATATCTAACCACTCATTCTTTGTGGCCACGCTTCAGCTTCTGGTTTCGAATACTACCTTAAAAACACACTGTCTAATTAAATTTCAGAAGGTTGTCAGCACCAACAGCCTGATTCCACTTCACTTCGAAGGAACTCAAAGCTTTTGTTTAGATTTCTAAATTTAAGAGTCCTACCCATGGCCAAAGTAAAATCCTTTGTCAGTTTTATACTACCCATAAAAATCTACATGATGAGAGACAGGGATATTCTTTGAACTTCGCTGGTTGCTAGACACAAGATGGTGAGTTTCTCCAAAATGCTTCCACACAGACTTACTAACCAAAGTCTGCAAGCCAAGAAGCTTACACAATTTTTTTCCTGTCACAACTGCACCAAAAATCACAGGTGTCTCTCAAACATTTGTGAGAACTTACATGAATAATTCCAAAGATAGTATTCAAGCACTACTGACTCAGGCATCCGCTTTTCTCATGACTAAACCCAAGTGCACAACAATCTGCTCTTGCTCATCTCTCACACTCTGCCTGAAACAAACCTACTGATGCATGAAGGATTAGCAGCACTCCCTCAAGGCAGGGTAGCATTCAGAGCAGACCACATTCCTAAAACACATTTCTGGGAGGGCACCCCAACTCACACCAAGGCTTCGTAGACTTTCTCTCTAGCATCAGTCTTTGCTTCCAAAGCCCCATTCTAACTTGCTTTTCCATCCGTCAGGTCTTAAAATGTTGCAAGTTCACTGCAAACCGAAACACAAGTTCTGCAGGATTGCTTTGGCTTCATACAGTGATTCAACTTTGAAATGGGAAAAAGACCATCTTTTCCCTCCCCCCCCGCCCAATTTTTTCTATTGACATTCAAAGTAGACCAGTAAAAAAAAAAAATCTCACCATACATTATAGCAAAATTTCCTTTGTGTTTCAGTCCTTCTCATACACACTCAGTGAACTTCCTAAGCAATAATTTTTAATTGTTCTTGAAAAATGAAGTATCTACCAACTTACTTCCCCAGACAGGAATATCTTTGCTTTCTGCTTTCATCACAATGGAGGCGAAGGTCATAGTTACTGGAATGGCATCAAAGTAGGAAGAATGGGGAGCCACTGTCAATATTGCTGCTTCTGCTGGCAATGCCCGTCTACCTTTTACATTTATCCAGTGGAATCCACCAGCAAGCCACATCATCCTCATTATTGCCTTCAGCAAAACATCCACTATCCTGTAAAGAGTTGGGAAAACAGTTATGTTGCCACAGGAACACCTTAAAATAATGAAAAGAAAAACATTACATGCATGACGAAAGTTCAGATAGGACATGATGCTTAAAACAGAGATGGAACAATGCACACACTTTGTTTTTCTCTTTCTCAGCTAATTTAAAACCACCTTCAAGGTAAGATGCTGTTCAACTTCATTTTATACCTGAACACTAATTCATTTTAGTCTCCAGGATTGGCATTTAGTTCATCATTAATTTTTATCCAGACTATCAGTGTTAAGTTTCTTTTACACAATGCCTAATAAGGTTTCCTAGTAATACCTAAAAAGCTCTAATAAACTGAGTCCTGAAATACACTATTAGGATACTGCCAGAATGCACTTATCCTGATTCTTGGTTTCAAGTTTACTCAAAACAGGGGAGAAATGTAGGGCAGAGATTCTCAAATACAGGAATGCCTACAGAATACATCTGAGAGCTCTGGAAATATTTTACTTTCTTCCCTTTTGCCCATCTCCTCCTAAAGTGATTTGGATTTTTGTTTCTTGTGGATGTTTTTTTGTGGGGTGGGGAAGGATTTTTTTTTTTGGGAAGTTTTGTTTGTCTGTTCTTTTAAACTGTCTGACAGTCATGAAAAGACTTTGAATCAACAGAGTACAAAAATTAAATTCCACAAATTGTAACACTTACAGGGATTGGAGGCTGGAGAGCAGGGTAACAATGAAAACTGGATTAAATGGGGAAGTGAGAATCTAAAAAGATTCAAAATAACTGTATGCGAGACTGAAGGCAGCCAATTATTTCATTAGTTATTGTATTGATATCGCTCCAAATGAAATGTAAAGTGACATGCCTCTGTGGCTCTCAACCTCCTTGCCTCCTGCGATGTAAAACACAATCAGCTTCCTTCATGCTAGTGCCAATTCCTAATTTTAAAGTTGTCTACAGAAGAGGTGATACAGCCCTCCTTTCCTTCTCCTCAAACGGCAGTTTTCATGGATGGGAGGAGAGGCACGGACATTCTACCTTAATTAGGATTGCAATATCAAAGCAACCACAGACTTTTAATAAACATAGAAGCATGGGGCAAGCCCTCAGGAAATGAACACAAGTTTTGTCAGTTCATCACAGCGTAGAAAACAATGGGGTGAAGCAGTTTAAAACAACAATTTAGAATATGAAATCTGGGCACATTCCATGGAGTCAATCTTCATAACCAGAAGAAGTTGACATTACCGGAATAAATGCAATTGAAGATGCCACAAAAAAGCTTCACACTACATCTTCAATAAAGATAAGAAGCCAGAGATTACCAGTGTCATTCTTGAAATCACCTGGTAAGTCAAAGAGTTGAGGCATTTCTAGTTTCCCACCTGAGGAAAGTGTTTAATATATTTTTCTTTTGAAGAGCAAAGCAGATCTCTGAGACAGGTAAAATGTATTTCCCATCTCCTCTATTTCAAACTGCTGAACTACATAATGATTCTCCCAGTATTTCACCACTTCAGTTACTCACTTTCGCCACCAGGAGAGGGGCTTTTCAAGCTCTTGCTCGTCAGATCCCATTGAAGCAATGAATGCAAAAGGCCAGGCCAGCAACATCATAAAAGCAGCAAAAAAGAGTCGGATAGGAAACAGAGTCAAGGTCATGAAGGCAATCTGCAAAATAATTATAATAATAAAGCATTATTCTAACACGATCTCGGACTGAAAAGGTCAGTGATTCCCAGAAACTGATATCGGCTCTTAACTTAAAAATACCTAATGGTAGAAACAGCAGAATACCATTCAATTCCAGATATGCCAGATAAGGTTAAAAAAAGCACACTTTTCAATATCACAATAGCTGGGCAAGGATGAGTAACGAGGCATAAGGTGCTGTCTCATGTTGTGCTTAATCTGATGCATCTCCAGGCTGCTGTGGAAAGCTTAATTCATATTCTTCTCTTCCCTGATGCAGATCTAGTCATCATGAAGCTCACTTTCCACTTCCTTGCACTTCCCAAAACAGCTCAACAACCAACTCACTCTGTAGGTGCACAAATCTGTAAATCTAGGGTAGGCGCGGGGAACACACAGCAGGAGAAAAGCCCAAGATATCACTTTCAAGCCCTAAGCTACCAGCCCACTGCAGTTGGATATTACAGCGATGGTTCAGACTGGCACCATCATCTCGTAACAACAACAATCTCACTCTCCGGAACAGGATTCCAGTCCCTGTGTAGACTGCTTTAGTTTGCAGAACTGACAGAAAAAGGAATCTTTTTTTTCTTAGATGGGCTAGTTTCCCAGATGAACCAGTAAAATTTCACACACTGCAATGGTCAGATGAGCACCAAAGTTACACCAACTCACACAACTCTGCATCCATAGACAAGACCACCACGTCTGGCAGCAAACAGAGGGGCATTCTGGAAATGAGAGAAGCCACCTTCTAAGTTTGTAAAATGAGAAGGACCAGCCACTTAGAAATAACGGAAACAAAATGCAGGTGAGGACACAGACCTTTGGGATTCACACCTCCTCCCTCCCTCCCACTCCTCGAAGTCTTCTCCTACTCCAGGGCAAAGCTGAATGGCAGGTGACTGGTAGTGAGGTATTCCGTCCCTTGACTTTCTGTACCAATGCTTCATACCAAAGACCATTTTAGTGCCACGCCATGGAATGAAAGCAGAAGTTGCATCCATAATGCCATAAAAGACAACATAAATGTGCAGAAAAGGCCTCTTGGTCTCCCAGAGACAGCAGGGATGGTAATGGCCAGCAAGAAACAAATGTACCAAATGTACGAGTGTCTGGCTGTGACACCAGCCTCTTTTTAGCAGGTGGTAGTTCAGTACCTGTTCACACAAGAAATTTGGCAGTAGAGAAAAGTATGTCTACCTCCTGAAGAAGGAATCAAGAAAGATGCTAGCATTCGAAAAGTAGTTCAGTCTATATCTACATTCAGACATCTTCCCAGGTAAGAAAGCTTCTATCCTGTAAAATCTACATGCAGCAATAGCATCAGTGTCAGACAGAAAAGAGGAGAAGATCCTGTCCCCACTGGCCACTGTCAGAGATCAGAATACAGAAGACATATGCTCTGTCTCTGACCGTATGTGGGCACTATTTTGGTGATCACATTCCTACATATTTGGGATGTTCACAGAGACAGGTCTTCTATCAAAATTACAAATTCTGTTTCGCAATAAGTCATATGTAAACACCTGTCCTGAGATACATCTAAAAACCTCTAAAAAAGGTCCACCTAGAGTTGTACTTTGAAGGGTTCAGCTCATGACCAAAGAAATCTCAAGAGGGGGTTGACTACAGCTTATTTAACACTTGCTGCTCTACAGCATTCAACGTAGTTTTTCAGAAGCTGCAGTGTGTACTGTGAAAGACCTATAGACAGCTTGTAATGGAAGGCTGTCCTAGGAAACTGATCTCCATTCTTCCATCAGAAGGGCTTAAATCTGATGTAAGGCAAGTCACTTAAACTAAATAGGTATCATATGTCCTCCTTGTTAAAAGAGACTGCATTCAGATTTACGTATGACCTCACAATGAAGGTATAAAATACGAACTCAGGTTCCAAGTTCTCCAAAACATCCAGTCCTACATATCTAAGCACTGAGCAAGAGAATCAGAGAGTACCCTTGTTTCTACTTCTCTAGGTCTGTTTCCTGTCTTGAAATCCATTATCATAGCTCTCATGCACAGGGAAGCTGAAAAAAATGCAACTTGGAAATTACCAATACTGTAAGAAACATCACTAAAACCAGTCTATTCACAACAAAATTTCCACGACTTGTCACAAAGTAGCGGTCACAATACTGAGAAAGGAAATACTATTTGACATGGCAGAGGTTCTGGTTTTTCTTTTACACGTATCAGATAGAGATCCTAATTCACACTTATACTTCCCCACTATTATCATCCCTATAGCTCAACTCACCAGAGATGGCAGTGAAGGAGCTAGGAATTCATCCCTCAACAATTCTCTCACTACCCACTTTCCCACTCTGCAAGCTCCCCAACAGACACATTCATGGAGATAAACACAGGAGGAGAAATTTTCCTGTGCAGCTAAGCCAATCTAACAGATCACTGCTGTGAAAGAGTGGTCCTGTTCACTCTCTCCTCAATCCTCCCCTTGAGTCAGCTCCAGCACTTATGTGAGCTAGCAATGAGCCAATATAGCTCATTAGTGAGAAAAAACACAGCCATCCCAGCAAAAGAAAATAATCAGAACACAGAAAAACACAATGATATGCTGGTTTAATGAGCCAAATCAGCTCACCACGGCACCAAATGAACACCAGCACTGGTGAAATAAAAGGGCCAGAAACACTGGAAGAAAAGAAAATGGCATTGTATTGTGTTTTGAAGTAGCAGGGAAAAATGCTACAGATGCTTAGTGACAGCTCCAGTAATGCTTCTGCCTGTTCTGCAGTGGTAACAAGAACCAACAGCTTGGACTTACATGACAGGTGCCCAGAAGATGCTAGTATGAACAAAATCCATGGTTAATAAAATCATGTCTGGCTTTCTATAGAAAGAATCTTTTTATTATAGTACTGAAATAAAAGAGGTAGCTTCAAGAATGACTCCTACTGTCACCCTCAAATCAGAGTAAAATAGCCACCATTTCTACTGATGAGACTCAGCTCCGAAACAGTCTTACTGCTTTTATGCTCCTGTAATCTCCCAGTTTTTATAAAGCCAATGAAAGATGACGTGAACAGTTTTTTGACAGCCAAACGGATTTCTTTTTGCTATTGTTCTTCCTCCTCACAGTTGTTTTACCGTCTTATTTTCTACCTTTCTTTCACTCCCATAGTCTCAGGCTGGAACGTGCTAAAAAGCATCTACTTTTGAGCTGCATTAATGAACAAAAAAGCTAATCTAACCTCTTGCAGAGTGCAGGACGAGGTTGTAGCGAAGATAATGGGGCTATCTGGCAGACCATCAGCAACAGACACCAGACCATCGGACAAAGCAGTCTTGTCTCCCAGTCCCCTGGGCTCCCTACTTCTTGTTCCTACATTCCTAACCTTCCTCGATAGACTGTGCAATCCCAGAAATCCCCCGTTAGATCCACAGGACAGACAGAAAAGCCTGTGACACAATGCGTGCCTACAGCTGAACAGGAAGCGAGTTCAGCTGCAATAGTTCACACCGAGCCCCCCGTAGCTGTCCAGGGCTGTACGGAAGTGAATGCACACTTCTGCAATCCACCTGGGGAGCGTTTCTTCTCAAGCGGAGCAGTTCCACAGCTCTGCTTTAACAGCTTCTGTCTCAAGCACAACTTTTAATCAGTGAAGAGGCTGGAAAAGCACGACTAAGGGAAAGAAAAAACCTACCACAGTTCTGTATGCCAGCTTATGGGCTTTCTCCCACATGAAACTGCAACAGTAAGACTGAAGGGAGGTTGGGCTAAAGAACTCTGTGCTGCTGTATATCAGCACAAGACTGCTCGCTTAAAAAGCAAGTCCGAGACACACTCTTTGGTGAGGAGGCTGTTCCTTTGGCCTGTGCACCGTGACAAACTACAGAGGCTTAAACACGACTCCTCATCTTCACTGAAAATAACAAATCCTTGAAATCCATTGTCAAGGCTCACATCTCATACCTATGAACAGAGCAGCCCACACAGAGGGCAGGTGTGTTCTACCACCGGTCACTTCTCTGATGAAGCACTTCGAGGTCTGTCAGGATTAATATCAGATGAGCAATGCTCCTATGAGACTTAATACTGCAAAAACTGTAAAACAGAGTCTGCTCTCCTCTCCCAGCAGTATTTTAAAAATTTCTTATAAATAACCAAGTAGAAAGCAACATTAGTTACTATAACTGACACAATCCTAGTCCATATGAATATATGCTATCTTTGCTCCTCTCTGCTCCTTGAAAGACTTCATTAATTGCATATTAACCACGACTTCAGGAACAAAGAGCAGTACATGGAAAGGAAACCTTTACAACTACGCAATTTATTGAGGAAGCCCTAGATATAAACTAAATGAGGCAAATGACACAAACCTCTTCTCTCTTTTCCAGCTCAAGAAACAATTTATCAGTAACCACTGAATACATACTGGGCAACTTAATTAAAAAGTAAAAACCTCTTCTACTGGAGTGTACTATAAATTCCTGGGCTGCCAGATATGTAACATGGGGCACAATCTGATGTTTTTTAAGTCAGGCCATGAATATCTTGTGTTAAGTATCTGGACAGCAACAGGGCAGTGCAACAACAAACTTCACTCAAATGCAAAGCAAAGCTGGATCTAAAGTGCCTTGACCCAAGAGGTTCAATACCAGAGAATCACAATTTCCAATGTTAACAGGTACAGAAGGCTGTTAGGCTCCCAAAACAACAGCTTAAAAAAGCTGAAGTATTGCAGTGATGGAAGTGGCAGAAGTGGCTAGCGCCTCATTAGGTGAGCCTCTGACGGTATTTCTTCCTCCAGCAAGTGACCCAGATCTTACCGAAAGCCTAAGACAAGGGCCATGCCCTCTGAATACCCAACCACTTACTGCTCACCGTGCGAGGCGAGGCGAGGCGAGGCAGAGGCACGGAGGGGATAAAAAAAAACCAAACCAACCTAAAACCAAACAATGAAATGAAAAGCCACGCAGCTGCAAATATGCATTTTAATACTGCTTCCTGTAGTCTCACCGCTACCTGCACAATACCTAAATTGCGCCGCAGGGACTATTTACCCTGGGGCCAAACTTCGGCTGCACAGGATGTCTCGGCCCAGGTTAATACCTACCTTAACTTCACGCTGAAAAAGAGCGGCTCCGCAGAGCTGCTCCCCCGCCCCCCACTAAAAA
>VZTG01008537.1:68729-177163 GCA_013397845.1 Melanocharis versteri
CCGCCCGCGCCCGGGGGGCCGCGCCGGCGCCGCATTCCCGGCGGGAGTGGGGGGAGTGTGCCGGGGGTGCCGCGGGGACCTGCCGCCGCCGCCGCGCAGCTGCTGGCACCTCGCTGCAGCCCCGGAACGCGGGTTCCGCTGGGCGTGCGGCAGCGGAGGGGAATTTAGGAAAAAAAAGGGGGAACGAGAAGGGGCGAGGGGAGTCGCTCCGGGCTGGAGATGGGTGTGAGGTGCCGCAGCTGTAGCGGAGCGCGCGTCGGCGGTGCGGGATGAGCATCGCCGCCGTACCTGGGAGAAGCCAGGTGTTGTGCTGGCGTCACGTGGCTGGAATTGGTGAGGTCCGTGGGGAAGCCTCTGTTCCGAGCAAACCTAGACAGTTTTTAATGAAGTCTGGCTAATTTGCACCGTGGGACCTTGACGGAGTTGGCTGAGGAAGTAGCTGAGTTTGGGGTTTAATAAATCTTTAGATAGGAAGTAAGTTATTAAGAAGTAAAGAAAAGCATTCGTGTTCTGTCCATTTTCCAAAGACTAACCTGAATGACCTGTACTGTTCTTGACTGTTTTAACGTAAACCACAGGCAAAACAGTGGAAAAAGATACGAAAAATGGTTTGATAAAGAAATAAGTAAGATACCCTCAATGCCAATTACCTCACTTGACTTATAAAGCAATTCTGATAGCCTTATTCAGTGACATTTACAGGTAAACTGATAAAAGTGACTGCAGAAACATCGTGGTTTCTGTTTTTAATCTAGTAGGCTTAGAACTGCAAAGTGGTCTCTGAGTCCTTTGGTTAATACCACCTGTACTTCCAATGGCTAACGCTGTTGAACGGTCAATGTGTTAAACAGAGAAATAGTTTTTTTACTTCTGAAAGACCAGAAGAGTTTTCAGAGGCTAGTCTTCATGGTTTTGGTGTGCAAGCTTCTGCAGGCTCAGCATTTTCAAGATTTTTACCAGAGATCCAAAATAAACTCACTGTTAATCAAATCTATGGATGTGCTAAATGGTAACTTAGTAAACTACTGTGAAAGCGACTGCAATGTCACCTGGGCTGCTTAGTAAAATTAACACTTTCAAACAGCCAAATGCGCAAACCAAATTTACTGCCACATTTTCCGGGAATACAAGCCATGCCTCTGGAATGAGAGCTTATGTCTTAGAAAAAGTTGTCTTAAAATCATGTCAAGCAAACTGTTACGGATAAGGTGCAGTGTGTCCAGTCCAACTGTTGGATGTACTACCAGCGTTACAGTGTGTATTAATGAGAACTGATATTAGAACAAGGCATGTAGCTCTTGGCGTTAAAGATCAAGTGGTGCAGAAAAGACCTGCCAGAACGTTGTAGGACTGGAGGAAGTATCTTGTAACGATACGTTCTGAACGCATTATCAGTTTGTCAAAAAGATCTGCAAGATTTGCTGTGCTGAACCTTTTTAAAATGGTAGAAAGGATCAGTGGTTGGGAGCTGAGATAGTGTAATGCAAACGTAATGGTTTTAATCGCAAACAAGCTCCTTAGTTCAGTTTGGGACTGGTAGTAAGACTTACTGTCCTGTGGTCAGAGTATGTGATCCAATGACCCCTTTTAACCTTAAACTCTCTGAAGTATTTTAGCTGCATTCCAAACAATTTGGCTGCCCTCACCTCTTTTCCCTCTCCAGTGACTTCAAGCCGGTTGCTAGTCCAGCCATACGGGGCTGATTTCAGTAATGAACGACAGATTTCTTGCAGAATGAAGGAGAGACTCTCTCTAGCAGGGCTCACGTGCCACGTAGCCAGGGAGGAATTCATTGCAGCTCCCCTCAGGGATCTTCCGGGCTCTTCAGCCAGTGAAAGCTGTCCTGTCAGGTCAGCAAGGAGGAGGTGGTGGCCACTGGCTACCCAGCACATGGCCCGTCAGAGCGCTCCAGCGCCTGCCCTCCTTCCCCCTCTGGTAGGTGTAGGACACAAGGTACAATGAGGGTTTTGGAACGGGTTCAGCTGTGAGATGTAAGCAGGCTTCTTTATTTCTGCTGATTGTGTTTTGTTTGTTTTCTAAAGCCAGCTTCCATAAATCGTCTATTATTATTATTATTAATTATTTGCACCAGAGCTTTTGCTATTTGTAGCATCTTCCTCAGTTATAAAACCTAGTGAAGTATTAGGCACCTGCCTGGTCCTTTGGCTCTTAAACCTTTGCAATTAGAGCACTTGTTCTGTATTACTGAGTGAATGAGCAGTATTGTAACTTTTTATTACTGCTTTCATGGGTTTAGTCAATTATTTTCTAATTAACACATCTGTAACAGCTGACAGAGTTTCCAGGAGACTTTGTAGTTTTATAGAACTCATTTGTTCAGTAAGGGTAATATTCCATAAATTGTAATTTGATAATTCTAGCTTGTTTTAGAGGCTATATGTACATACATGAACTACTAGGAAGTTAAGGGATGCTTTCCTGGTTTCTGGTTCTCATTTGTTTTCTTCAAAATTCTTCTGTGATCAGTATGACTTAAGACAGATAACTTAAAAAATGTACAACCTAGTGGTCTTAAACTTGCAGGAATGTGTTTCCCTATCTCTATAGTCTTTAATCTGAAATTGTAAAAAGGTGAATGTAAGCCCCGTTTCTTGTGTAATAAAATTTGCGCAGTGAAGGAACTGAGCATGAGCCCCAGCACAGGGGCAATCCCATGGCAGGACTTGAATGGGAAAGGCAGGCTAGGAATCTGAAAGCAAACCAGTTTGGCATGTGATAAAGAGAGGGGCGAAGGGACCAGCCTTCGAGGCAGGGCAGACTTACACGACAGTACTGCTTACTGTGTAGTGAACAGGAAAATTTATTTGAATCCTTCCTGAGACACATGATAAAACTTGCCCCTGGAACCTTATTATATGACCCTAGGAGGATGGGGTTAAGAACTCTGCAAGCATGCATAAAAAAAGGGGCAGTATTTTATACTTATAATACATGGAATCATAGAATGATTTAAAAAACATGTATCATTTTTGTGAATTAATTTGGAGCTTGAATAGAGTATGTCTTTAGTATTGGGGTTTGATTGCTACTTTTCTGTGCAAATCACTGAAGAGGCATGGCTGTGATGTTGCTGTCAAGGCTGGCATGTGCTACATAACTCAGCTAATATGGACTTACAAGGACATAAGGAGAGGTGATGAATTTATTGCAGGATTTATGGAATCTACCTTGCCTCACAAGAGGAGAAAATGTGTGATACATTATGTTGGATGTAAGTGTATTGTGATACAACTGGAAAAGGAAATGTTGAAGCTGACTACCATGAGAATAAATTGCAGTAAGCTCTCAAATAATCTCCTCGGGGAAACTGTGGAACCTGAAACCATTAAAATGAGACTGCACAAACATCTAAGTGCCATTCTACCCTGAAAAAGCTCTAATTGGTCCTTTCTGTCTTTCATTTATATGATTTATAGGGAGCTGTATAAATAAGAGGACTCATGCATAAAAAGCATGCAAATATTATGAAATCTGCTTTTGTGAGCCTTGAAGTAGGAAAAGGAGTATTCAGTATTTAACAGCTAAACTGAAGTGGTTTTCTCAAAAATAAATCAAATAAATGTTCATAAAAAGCAAATATATTGACCGCAGTACTGAACTTTATTTCAAAATTGAAAAAAAAAGTTCTTGCCTAGGAAAAGTCCTTGCTTTGATTTTTATGATGGTCCTTGACCCTGATGGCCGTTTGGTAGAATCAGCTGATACCTGTTCAAGCATGATTCTGGTACACTTCCACCCTTAAAACAATTTTTCTACAGTTGATTTCACATGTTCTGTAGGGATTTTATTTCCTTCTTCTTTCTTATTTTTCCCTCATGACTTTCATCACAAATGTATTCTGTATTTAAACTAGGAAAGGTTTTTAAAATATTTGGAGAAAAAAAGTATTTTGTGAAGGGAAAAGGCATATAAGTTCATGTTGAATTACTAGAAGTAGTAGCACTGAAAATGCACTAACGTTTTTCTTCTGATTTGTGAAGAAACGCAGAATCCATCTGACTTTCTTGAATCAGGAAAGGAATGGCTGGAGTTAGTGGCAGGTCTGCGGGAAGAAGAGCAGTTTCTTGCTCTGATAGTTAAAAAAAAGAAATTATTCCCTTCAGAAATTACTAGGACATATTGCATAACATAATTCAGAGCTTTCAAGAAATAATTGTTGCCTTAATACCTATGTTTCACCTCAGGATTCACAGTATTACAGCTCACACTTGGCCTTGGTTTCGGCATTGCGAAGAAACTCTTTAGCTGTCCCCTGATGATGGCCTCTCAGTAGTGGGGCAGGAGGAGGCTGATGTTTTAGGTGTCACAGGCACCCAGTGCTGAGCTCTCCACGCTTGGTGCACAAGCCCTGCTCCTGCACACTGCTGGAAATACTCAGCCTTATGAGAGTGAGTGAATTTAAGGTGCAGTGTGTGCTGATTTCATCCTTTCCCCATTGAGGAAAAGAAATTTTGGTCAGCAGGAGCCTTGCTCAATTCATTCAAAGGCTGATTTAAGACTGTGGAACAAATTGCTCTGCAATTTGAGATCTGCCTCATACTTGATTAATTGATCAATAGTATCCCAGTTTGTCCCATGTATTTTAGTTATCTTTTATTTTTCTTAAACTGAAACACTGAAAAAAGAGTCCATACTGGTTCTGATAATATCTCACAGACATTTAAAAATATTGGGTTCTTAGGGATGGTTTGGATCTAGACTGAACTTTTCTTAGGTCCTACTTGAAAAACCACATCCTCCTAAATAGCTACACACACGAGGTGAAGGAAGTTGAAAACAACACAGATAAAGGGAACTAGGGGCAAAATAAAGTAGCAAGTATTTTCAGTGCTTCACCATGATTGTAGCCCTCTATATATGTGTTCATTTCTTTCTCATGTTCATATACCTTCTCCCTCTTCTCTCTCTTAATGTCTTGGCTAAAAACACTTTATGTTTCTAGTTCTGGCAGGAAAGTGCAATCCTCAGGAAATGAAGCAGTCTGCCCCTGACGAGGTAATCTTGGGAGGTAGAGAATGGAATCCTTGGCTTCTTAGCTGTGCCTTCTCGGGTACGTCTGCGGTTTGCAAGTAGACTATACATGCTCACCAAATTCTACAGATGTACTTATGCTCAAAAGAAAGGGTATTTCTCTGCCCCTGTGTAAATCCCATGCCCAGGTATACAGCAGCTAAAGCTCTATGACTGTCATGATAATTTCTGCAAGTTAGGACACTGAGTAAATACTTCCCGTCTTCCAGGTCACATTATATAAAGTAGATAAGAACATCTAAAGCTTTCTGAATACTCCACTTGTATCTTTGTGCAAATATTGCAAAATCTTATGAAAATACCTTTTGAATTCCAACACGTTTGAACTGTAGTTTGCACTTGTTCTCTTCCACCCACTTCCTATGATTTCTCATTTCTAAGTTATTGTACTTATTTACAGAGGTTTTATATTAGGCAACCTTTATCTAAGGAGTGCTACATTAACATTATTCAAAAGAGGAGAAAAACGGCATCCAAAGATTTATTTTAGGAAGCTTTATTCATTATTCACATAACAAATAGTCATAGAGATTGCTGATAAGATAAATCAAATTCATATAAATGGTATCACCAGAAGCAGCCTTCATGAAATTAATACCAGGATCCAACTGAATCCGATACTGTTTTCCAATCACATTAATTGCTTAATTTAATTTTTCTGAAATAGTATAACACTTAATATGTTTTCAATATTTATTTACTATAAGCTAATAACTCTGGCTAAATATGCAAAGCATGATATACAAACATTTTATGCTTTTGGAAGTGCAAATAGGATGAGTTGCCAAAAGATCCCTGGGCAAAAATGTCCAGATTCAATCTGTTGCCTTGGATTTTAGGGAGGCAAAATCACAGCCTGAAGCCAAAAGAAGACCACATGGGAGTCACAGTGGTGCCAGCGGCCTTCTGCCCAGCTCATGCCCCTGCCCCTGCCAGCTCCCTGGCAGCTGCAGCCCTCAAATGAGACAGGGCAAGGCAGAAACAGGCATCTGTATCCTTCATACCCATACACCCCCTGCACTCTGCTGGGGAAAGAAGGAGTGTGTGTGTGTGAGTGAGTGGATGTTAGTGGGGAGGGCAGGGATACACCAACTGCTCTCCAAATACAGATGGATGCACAGATCTTCCACGGGGTCAGTAAAATCCAGGCATCGTGTGAAAACACAAAATATGGCTGTGCCACAGTGAGTGTTTTTGGCTTCCACAAATAAGAACCAAGAAGGGCTGCACCTGTATGTCAGCGAGTCAGGATAGCCCAGAGGCTGGACAGAGCACAGGGACAGCAGGCAGTGTAGCCAGGAGAACCAAGTAAGACGATAAAGAACTGACAAATTCAGATACATTGCTTCAGGATGCGTCATGGACTGCGTCATCCAGTGGAATAACCTATCTAAATCTAAGCATATTAAGTTCTCCAGTGAGTTTATTAATGTGGGCTAGCACCATCTGTTTGTGGACGCAGGGCATTTTATCTCTCATTAACATGATGCATCAGTTAAATTTAGATAGGCTCATCCATGAGCTCAGAACTTCTTAGCTGTTCTTCATGCTATGAACGATTTCTTGGTGCTGGAGAATAGAGAGGTTAGTTAACACAACTGATTGTACCTAACTTTTCCACAGCTTTTCTTAAATTAGGATCATCTTGCCAATAAAAAGACAATTCTTTGAATAGAACATTTTGTGTTAGTAACATTTCAAAGGAAATATTTTACAACAGCAAGCCATGAGGACAAACAAAAAGATTGGCTAAACAGAGTGCATTAATTCGATGTGAAAGTTTTAAACCCTGTCAAGTACTAATAGTCACTTGAAATAATTCAGTTGTAAATTGCACAGTCGTGTTCTGTACTAATCTTGTACTCAGATTTTAACACTTTTCATTGGCTTTTGCCAAAAGGTAATTGTTTTTTTCATGTCTGTTGTGTAAAGTGGAAAAAGATGGTACTTAGTATCCAGTTTCCAGTTTGCAGGAGCTCACTGCTAGTGACTTTTGATTCATTCATAGTGTGCTATTGCTGGCTGGATCGGGTAGTTTTCCCAGAACTTTGATAAGGGTGGATAGATCTTAGAAAATCTGCTCAGTGGCAGAGAAGAATAGTCATAGTGATGGTCTGCAGAGCAGCTCCTGTTAAACAAAATGTGTTACACGAGCTTTAAGCTCATCTGTGTGACTTCACACAACCACCAGTAATCACAGGTCAGCCAGCAGAGGATTTGCAACGGGAGCAGGGAAGATTATTACCCCTGTGCCTTGCTAACGATACAAAGCCACTCACATGCTGTCCCCAGGAGGCAGAGGTGGTTGCGTTGCCTGCGTGGTGGCTGTAGCCCCTCAGTGGAGCAGCCCTCACTGTGTCCTTTGATTCATGTGCTGTAATTCTCTGGCTCACATCACAGTGAGCCAGAGAGCAGGGAAACAGTATTCAGAGATGATGAATTTATTAAGAGGCAAGGAGTTAATCAGCCCAGAATCAGCTGAGCCTTCCTACACAATGTTCAGGCTGCAACTCGTGTCACAGGCATGCATTAACATGGCTCTCCTGTTTGGGTTGAGCATGGGTCAGTCCTTTGCAGCTTGAGTGAGACTGTTACCAGAGGATCACATCCTCATAAATTACGCTAGTCTTTAAGTGAGGTTTCAGCCAGAAAACAATAGAATATTCTGTGGTCTGGAAAAAAAAAAGCAACTGGTGACAAAATTGGAGTCTGATGTACCCTGTAGGATTCATAATTACAGGCACTTAAGGAGATTGCCAATGGTAGATGACCCTAACCCTGCAGAAAACAATATCATAACAGGATCCAGTGACTGGAGGTAGAAGCTAAAAGCATCCAGATCCAAATTAATTTAGAGAAGAGCAGATTTGGGAAAAGGCTAGTGAAAAAAATAATTAAGCATTCAAAGGTTTCCTTTCAGATGCTTACATTTCTCTCATTAGCTGTTGTAGTAAATATTTTCAGTCTTAATGGAAATAGAAATTCATGCAAAAGTCACTGTCTGGGATTTGGGGCAGAAGTTATAGATATCAGTTTAGGTGGTCATGTGGTGTTCTGCTTGAATGGCCATTGCTCCAGAAGTGGTGGACTTTACCTCTTTGACTAATGAGTTCAACTAATGAACTGCACAGAAAATCTACCAGCAGCCAGGGACTTGGGCAATGGTCGCAGCTAGCATCAGAGGCAAAAAGCAAAGTGTGACAGGTAGCCAAGCTGAAATATATTTCAAGGCTCATCTACCCTAAAAATCTTAAGTTCACTATCTGTAGCATGGGTGAGACTGTTTTTGTCACATGAAGTGTTTGTGAAATCAGGGAATGGCAATGACTTAAAAGGAGGTTTCTCAGAAAACATCTTTTTCTTCAGATACACTGCTGCTATAGTGTAAAGCATTTTTTCTCCTCCTTTTTAACTACTCTTTGGGATTTTTCAGAAAGCTTGAGAAAAGTTTATGCCCCTACTTGTGTTTCTTTTGAACTGTTAACTCATTGCCTTCTGATGTTTGACATGATGAAGAGAATCTTTAATACCTCTTTTCACAATTGAACCATGCCAGAATCCACAGCGTGTGATGATGATTAGCTTGGCTTTCTCCCTTGTGATGAATGTCAAATTTTTAGTCATTGGCTTATTCTACGACTTGCCAGAAATATAGCTCAGTATCCTCCTGCTCAGTTCAGCAGAAGCTCGAAGCTTTGTAACTGCATCATATTTATAAAAAGATACTAAATAATAATAATAATTATATATGTATATATATATTCATGCACACAGATGCGTACACCATGCTTTCAGTTCTTGGTCTCACGTCATTTACCATATAGGAACTGGTTGCATGCAGGTAATTTGTTGCCACAGACCACATACAAAAACTATAGTTTCATGTCTTCTTTGAGTCAATTAACCCACAACATCTTGTGTTTTTCTGTGAAACCCCCAAACCTCTGTTACACTGGTATGTTGCTTTTCTTCACTCGAGACTGCTGCTTACGGCTCTTTCCTCATAGAAAAGAACCCAAAGAGGGTCAACTTCACTGTATTTTGCTGTAAAGATGCATTGACAAATTGTACAGTAGGCATTTATTTTACTGGTAAATTTTTTTAGGCAGTCTTTATATTCTGCCACGTTTAATCTTAGATCATGGAGGTTGCAGCTTTTGATAACTAAATCAAAACTGTTTTTCATCTATTACCATTTAAGTTGGGGCAGCGTTATTCTATAGCGGTGAACGAAGGAGCTGAATTCTACATCTGCATGTGGAAGCCCCTGAAAGGAGGAGATTCCAGAAAGGGAAGCACAGTGCATATGTGTCCTTCTTTGATGGGTTTCAAGTACCAGCCAATTCCAGTTAGCTGGCAGCAGTCATTGAAGGGCTGCAAACCCATCTACACTGACCTGGTAGTCATGGGAGGAGGCTGCCTGGCCCTTGAGAGCACTTTCAAGTTCAGGAAAGCATGATAGGCTTGCATCATGTTTTCATCACAGGCTCCTCAAAGCAGGGTGAATCAATTCAACAGGTGTATGTCTGGCGGAAGAGGACACATCAGAGAGCCTAGTGGCTTTTTAAGCAATGGAATGAGTCCAAGGACTTCTGCTCTGGAATAGAGACCAATGTCTCAAAACCCTGATGGAAAGAGGTGAACATAAGACACCCCTGTTTGCTGCAATGAAAGGTGTTTTATTGCCATCTCTGCGACCAGAAATAGACCATGGCAACAGTGGTTTCAATACCTTTTCTGTTCTGTGAGACAGGAGAATGCAGCCTGACTGTTTCTGTGAGGGACATGAACTGGAAAGGGCATCAGGAACACTGACCACTGCTATCACCTCTCCTTGCTCTACCAGATGCTCTACAAGGTAGCACCGGGGCATGAGGCAGGGGAAAAGGCAGGCAAAGGAGGAGATACTCAAAAAAGGGACATAAATCTGGGAGAGGACGTGTAGCTATTTTTATTCTGGGTAATGTTCTGAGCACTCAATGTCCGTGACGATTTCCTTTAAGGAACCTGTTTTACAACATGCACAGGTGTGCAGTCTGTAGCATGGACTCAAGGCTCAACGTGGTAAGGCAAAGTGGGCTTCCCCCATCAGTCAGAGTTTTGTAGAAGGGACATCTGCAGTTCAAACTTCCAGCAGCTCTTTCTCTCTCTTTCTTCTCTCTGTCTTGCTCACCCAAAATAGGTTAAATGGATCTGTCAGACTCAGCCTCATGTTTCTCCTTTGCCTGTCGGTACAGATTTCACTGTTGGTCAGCCTAGGGCCATAGTCAGCCATTCCTCTCTTCCAACAAAATAATTATTAAAGAGATTTGAAGCCTAGAGAAGAAAACAAACTGTCTTTCTATATTAAGAGTGATATACCAGTCTTATTGTAACCAGACTTCTCTGTAACTCTATCAAACATCAGAGAAGTATTCTTTCCATGAGGAAACTCAGTGTATTGGATACATGAATCTCACCAGCAGCCCACATGACTATGTGGTATTTCCAAATGCATTGCAGCACTGTGTACTGCTCCTTCGTGATGGCAGTGTGGGCTACTGTCACAACAACTGGTTTATCAGCAGTGTTCCAGTGACAGCAATTGTAAATGGTGATCTTTCAGATGTCACAGGAAAATCTTCCATCCCGAAGAGAAATCTCGATTTAGTGGACTGTGGTAGTACACTTCTGACACAAAAATTGTGACAGTGCTGCCAGCTGCTGGGCTGTTCTACCGAGCAGAGGAAGCTGTTTTGAGCCAAAGACAGACAGTTCTTGCAAAAAGAAAAAGTCTTCCCAACGAGACTGCTCAGTTTTAACTTCTTCCATCTCACAATGCTCATTAACCCAACTTTGCTGCACACCAGTGCTATCTTGGACTGAACTATGTCTATTTTTGGTTCTGTACTAATTCTCAACTTTCTTTTTGCATCTTGGGAAGTTAAACACTTTTAAAGTGGACAAATTTGGACTTTCTGAATCTCTCACTGGCAGATGCCTTTTTCCTATCTTTGATCATTTCTGCAACTCATGTCTGAATTATCTCCAGTATTTCAACATCCTTCTACATATGTTGCTGTTTTGAGAGGGGCTGATGAAAAAGCTGCTCTTCTACCAGATATAACAGAGTATGAGAGAAGGTATCAGTAAGCGTTACTCAAGAAGCCAAAAGAATTAATGCCTCTTGATGGGCGAGGAGAGGTAATGGGGATCTATACTGCAATATCTGCCAATGGAATAGCAAAAGTGAGTAACTGTGAAGAGAATTATTTAGCATTTTATTTTCTTTGTTTACCTGTCAAAAATGAAGAAGATGGTAACCCTGATGGAAATAGTGGAGGAGATAAAAAGAATAGCAGTAAGAATGAAGATGATCAGAAAAAGAACTTGCATAATATATGCATATAGATATTTTTTCCTAAGGCAACTTTCTGAGAGATGGGGTTTCTGCATGAACCTGCTTTGCAGAAAATGTTTTAGAGGCATCTTTACAGGCTTTGTAAAATTTTGTGGCTGAAGACTGGGGCACTCTCTGTGATGAAAAGACTGGAATATAAGAATGAAATGGAAAATTTGCTTGTGAGTACTTAGCAGGTGTGAGGAAAGAGCAAAATTACTGCAGCCTAGGGATCTAGGAATGTGGATTGAGATCCGCAGATGCCACGTCGTGTTTGTTGGTTCAGCAGCCCATGAAACAACTTGTTCCTCCCCTTGCAATGCAGCAGGTTAATCTGTTTATAGCTTTCCCAAGGCTGGGAGCACCATCTAGCGGAAACCTATGCTGATCCAGCAAATAAACCTGTTCTTATAGGACAACAGATTTTGTCTTTACGTTAGAACTATATACACTTGCTTTTGTCTCTATCTACGAGCACAGGAGAGAAATCTAACATCACGAATCGAATGAATTGCAGAAGTGTTTTTATTCTATCCTCATTCCTATCGAGCCACTGCTGCTGTCAATTTTCATGGCCATCGTAAAAATACAGTACCGCTTTAGACAGTCCTTTCTTTTTAAGTGCTGTATATTCGCCAATGCTATACTTAGTATTTAGTGTTTTCATGTTCATATTACGGTACTCAGTGTCCTCACCAATTCTCTTAGAGTCAGTTTATGTGCCTGTAAATATCTGAACTATGACAGAGGGGTGCAGAAGAGTCTGGTACAAGGGTAGTGTCTGTATTGCATGAAAAATCGGCACAACAGAAGACCATAGTAGGAATTGCAAATTATCTATAGAAATAAACAGTTATCCTTTGAATTTCTATGCTTTATCTGTAGTAAATTTTGACATTAAATTCTCAAAGCTACCTCCTAAAGTATGTACTTTCTAACATTTTATGAGAATAATTTTGCACTGAGGGATAAAATATAAGCAAGTAGATAAACTGCTTCAGGCTAGAAAAGAGCTGTATGAATGTATGGAAAAGAATATGATATCGATTCCCTGATTTTTTTACTGTTTTCTCATAATGAGGTGAGTAGAGCACTTTCAATGAAGGCGCCGAGTAACCTATTAAAAGTAACAAAGATGACGTGCCTTTATACACAGTCTAAACAGAGTTTAGAATTATTGTTGCAAGATAATATGGAGACCAGAAACAGGTTAAAAAAATGGGATTAAGCATACTTTTGGGGGATAAACCTGATGTGGCTGTCAAACTCAGCAGTTTAGCTGCAGCCCTGGAAATCTCCCAGCTGCTGCTAACTGGAAGCTGGTAGGACATACCAGTCTTAAGAACAGAGGAGTGGCTGGACTGGTACAGATAATGGGCTAACTAATCCATTCTCCTCTCTCCAACAGTGTCCAAAAGCCTGTGGCTTGGGAACAATAAAAGCAAATCTATAAAATACTTCCCTTTTAAAACTTTCCCAGCTGAGGGTATTTCTTGAGTCTGCTGTGGCATCTTTTGCAACATGTAGGACCTTTTAGGTGCTCCTGCAGACTGTTTGAGCCCCATCACACTTACTGAAGCTGCAGCCTCTTGGTCGAGGAGTTTCTCAGCTCTCTGTCTGCCATGTGGTGAGACACTTCCTTTTGTTTGTTTTGAGCGTGGCTGCTACTAAATGAATTTTTTGGCTTTTGCTGCCGTACTGGACAAGACAGAGAACAGTCAGTCTCTTTCCCATTCAGGATATTGCAAAACCACTCGCTGTGAGCCCTTGCTGTCCCCACATGTTAGTGGAGAACTGCTCCCAAGCTCTGTCTCTCCCTGGTGCACAAGGGCATGAATTAATTCCAGCTGATTCAGGGGGTGTTTTCTTATCTGCAACATAAGGCAGACTGCTTGGGGCAACTGTGGTCCTTTTCTCTCCTCTTCTTCCCTGATCCTGCTCCCGGCTGCAGGCTCCTGCCTCCTTGTATCAACATCAATACAATTCAAGAGCTGTGCCTGTAATAGTATTGGGATGCTTTGAGTTGCATTACTTGCATTTTCAGTTTTGGAAATGTGGTGCAGGGATCCCTGGGCTGGATTTTCTCAGAACGGGCTGAGACAAAACCAAATGGGCTTGAAACAAAAAAGCACTGATTGCCCAGGGCTGTGTCTCAGCTCAGAAACTCCTCAAGACCAGAGAGAACTCTGCAGGCGCTTTGCCTTCTACCACAGAGCCTGCCGAATGTGGGGTCCTGGGGAGAGGGCTGGGGGTGCACAGGCTGCCAGAAGGGCAGTGTGTCCCAGTGGCTCAGAGCATTCCTGGGGCCAAATGAAACAAATCTGCCTTTGCAGCTGGACTCAGACATCCCACACTTAAGCATGGTGATACCACATGTCTCTATTTTGCCATCTCTTTATAAATTGGGTAACTGCTACTACCAAATAAATAAGGTTTTTTACTAACGAGGAAAACTTCTAGACCAAGAAGTTTGCTTCAGACAGACTGGCAACCTCATCACCAATATTTGTATAATTCTTTCCTTCTTTTTTTTTCTTTTGCTTTGCTTCTCTGTTGCTCTTCCAGACTCTTTCTTTCCACAAACTTGCCTTACCTACAATTTGTTTCCTTCCAGCCTTATGGGTTTGCTTTGCTGTTACGTATGTAGCATAAAAGAGTATGTTAAGGATGGGAAAGTCTATCTTTTGGTGAATTTGGTGTATCCAGGTCACTGATGTTGTTGCAGCTGAGTTGGCTGTCTTGGGAATGAAGTAGTGCTATTTGAAACAGCAGCTGCTTTTGTCTGAGCCTCCAACCTTGTAAGTATGAATTGTGCCTGTGGCAGCAAAATTAATGGCTAGCATAAAAGGAGAAATAGAAAGCAGGTGGCCTCTTGAAAAAACAGCCAGAGCTGCAGGACCACATTTGTACTACAGAGCGCATCATCAGCCATGCGTTTTCTTTACCCGAAGTATTTTTTGTAGCCCTTTTCTGTAACCTTACTCCCTACTTGACCTACAGTCCTCCCAGAGGCCCATCCATCAGCCTGGGGAACTTGATATTTAAGTATAATTAAGATGAATGCATCCAGACTCCAGTAAAAAGACTGTGAAACCCTGCAATGTTGCACTTGTCTATTCATTTATATTTGCTGTTCAGATGCTTTTATTTGTATAAGCAACTGAGTCATGAACATCCCTATACTTGAAAGAATGTGGTGCCATCATGCAAGGCAACGTATATTTGAAGTCTGCATCTTCCTTTCTAATTACAGTGAGTGATGTCTCTTTGTTGATTCTTCTCTGTTTCACTAAACTTGATCAAATACACTAAAAATCCCTTTTTCAGAGATGAATTGGAGGCACAGAGGTCAGGGGGAGCTATGAATCTTCTTCCTAATATCTCCATTTTTTTAAACAGATCTGCAGTCTGATCCACTACACAAGGGGATCGTTCCCTAACAGTGACACAAAATATGAACCTTATATTTTAAAGAACTTTTAAAAAACCCCTGCCTTTTAAGATAGGCAAAGGGAGCTACCTAGGGGTTCTTATGTGAGTAAAAGCCGATAGAGTGGGCAATCCATCTGAATGGGTGATTAATTCACCTAAGTCTACATTGTGTGATACACACTGATACTACAGAACGAATTATTTGTAACATTTTGTAAGTACTAAAATTAATGTTGTATGAATGTGTCATTTCAACAGAAAAGTTATGGATTTTGTGTATTATAATTTCATCTTGTTAATGTAAAAGAAGGAATTTTGCTTTCACTGGCCTCTTGGGAAGCAAAAAAATAGTGTATCTAATTATCTGAACACTCAGGAACATAAAAGAATAGCAAGTGGTGAAATTACAAATCTGTTGGAACAACTCCATGTTTTCTGATTAAACTCTATTTCTGGTGGCTCTCAGCAATCATGTTCCTCCTATGTTCATAGTAATTGCATGTGTCAAAGCTGAGGCCTTGTGTAAACTGTACCAAATGAGTTACAATTTTAATTTAGAAGGAGATAACTGTATTTGCCCCTGCAGGCAGATTGCATCGGGTCAGAAGTTTAAAAACGAATAAGAAAGAGAGTAGGGAGGAGGCTGGAGGGCCTCCAGGTTAATAATAAGTAGAAAATCTAATAAGGCTTTCATTACAACAGTTGAATTTTAGGGGAGGGAAGGGAAGAAAAAATGCAATTTGCAAACATGAAGCCAAACTCTGTTACTTGCATATTATCCATGTGTATGAATGCGCATTTCTAACTGCATGTGGGTATATTTGGCTTTGGTTAAGAACTGTTTCTGGATTTTATAGGTAAAGGCTACTGTGCACTTTACCTCTATACTGAACTGATGAAAAAATTTGAAAAAAGTTTTCAAGAATATCCAAGCTCTCAAACCCAAATGTATTTTCACTAGTTAAAAATATCTACTCAATCCCTATAATTACATTATCTTTCGGATTGCTTTTGGAATACAGAAGAAATATAGCAGATAGTTGTCTTAGTGATATGTTGCATTTTTAAAAGGTTAGTGTCCTCATGAAGAATAATATTTTTTTTAATCTAAAATCATTTTTTATTTTGTATTTTAATGAAGGCTATTAGAAATATGTTTGAATATGGCTATGAAGCTACACTAATTCTACGTATATTTGAAAGCAACCACTTTAGCAATGGTTAGATTCTGTTAATCTGTTAATAATTTTGCTTAGTACTGGGATATGAAGGTTGTTTTTTGCCTAACCTTCTATGCAGAAGATGAGGCAGACCCAAAGTTTGTTTGAAAAGAATGAGGTCTTACTACTGCTTATAATTAAGACTTAATTTAATTTGTCTACAGCCTTGCAAAACTTTCCCTTTAAGGAGCCTGCTTCAAGCTGATTCTGTGTTTGTGCATGTTTGATTTTCACCTGAAATGGTCCAGTCATTTCTCAGAGTGGTATTACAAGAAGAAGCCTGTTTTATACCTGTTAACATTTTCTTTATAATTATTCCATTACGATGCTGTACTTCCTTTGTGATTCAGTGCAGGTTAGAGCCGTAGGAGGGTTTGGATTAAAAGGGGCCTTAAAGGTCATTCAGTTCCAGCCTCCCTGCTGTGGGCAGGGACACCTTCTACTGTAACAGGTTGCTCAAAGACCCATCCAGCCTGACACCAAACACTTCCAGGGATGGGGCACCTGCAGCATCTCTGGGCAACCTGCTCCAGTGCCTCAGCACCCTCACAGCAAAGATTTTTGCCCTTATATCTAATCTTTAACCTTTCAGTTTAAAGCCATTTCTTCTTGTCCTATCACTCCATGCCTTTGTAAAAACTCCATCTCCAGCTTTCTGGCAGGCCCCCGTTAGGTACTGGAAGGTTCCGTAAAATCTCCCTGAAGCCTTCTCTTCTCCAGGCTGAACAGCCCCAACTCTCTCATCCTGTCTTCATAACAGAGGTTTTCCAGCCCTCTGGTCCATCCTCATGACCCTCCTCTGGACTCGCTCCAACAGGTCCGTGTCTTTGCTCTGCTAAGGGCCCCAGAGCTGGGCTCAGACTTCAGGTGGGATCCCAGGGGAGTGGAATAGGGGAGCAAATCACCTCCTTTCACCTGCTGGCCACGCTACCTTTGGTGCAGCCCAAGATATGGTTAATCCGAATAGTTAATTTGAAGACCACGAGAGATGTATAATTGGCTACTTCCTCTATTACCATGTTTCAGAGGTAAACTACCCTTCCCCTTTAAAATATTCTGCCTGTTTAATAAGGAGAATGTCAAGCTTTAGCTTTCAGCCTTGTTGTTGCACTTTACGCTGCTGGTTTCAAAAGCTACTTAATACCTTTATTAGTATTTTTCCCTCATAGAGATGATTATACTGTGTAATCTCCTCTCAGTCTTCTCTTTGAAATGTTAAAGTGATTGAGGTCTTAAAGTCTCTCTCTCTCTATTCTTAGAGGCATTTTTTGCAGTTTGTGAATATTTTTTGAACCTTTGAAGCATCTGCACATGCACTACAAATGACAGTGCAATACTTTCACTACATTTCTTTGTTTGGAAGGAAGTGTGGTCCTTGTAATTCTTTACCATCCATTTTATGAATATTTATAAAATGCTTTCTGCTCTTGCTTCAGTTTGAGATCTCTTGCTCACAGGTAACAGATCTCCCTGGTCTTTGTCAGCAGCAGCACAAACAAGTTTCCTTTTCTGCAAGGTTCAGTACTTCCGTGCATGCTGCAGATGCATCTCGTGGTTGTATTGGACCCACTGCTCTGTGACAGTGTTTGTGCATTCAGAGTTCTGAGCAGGATTGTTCAGTCAAGACATGTAATGTTTTATTATGAACCTTAGTACTGAACTCATGTGTTCGGGTTTTGGTGGGTTTACTTTTGTGGGATTTTTTCGGGTTTTTTTCCTCCCCCCCCATTCTATTGACTTGTGTTAATTCTTCATTTCTTTGTTAGAATCATTTAAATCATCTTCTGCACATGTATGAACACAGTATGTAAGAAACAGAATTTGCGAGGAGTACAGGACTCACAGTGACATCATTTTTCTCTCCCGCACCTTCTTTTATGGATAAGGCTGGGAACTCAAGGAGATTGCACACACTTACTAGGACATTTCCTTTTTTTTTTTTTTTTTAAAAAAAGCAGTTCTTCATTATAGTGAGGTCCAGTCTTTCATGTGCCAGATGTGAAACTTCAAAAACATGTTGGATCCGTAATTATTCCAAAATGCAAAAAAAATCCAGAAACTAGTACATATAGTCTGGATTATAGTCTTCATTGGAGTTTTCTATGACTTTGTATATGTCAGCCATGATTACGAATCTCAAAAAGGCTATGCAAAGTTGATAACTGAGCCCATCTTCCACCAGCATATTTGCATAAATATATCGTGACATTTTTACCTATCATGCCTATTTGTTCTTCGGTTTTGTGTGTCAATTTTGAGCAGGATGACCTAACAATCCATCAAGAATAATAAAGTCTAAAACTTAATAGTTTGAAATTGATTGTGGTACTGATTTAATATTTGAAGAAGGAGGATAAGCCAGTAAACAATGTGGGCAGACTTCAGCTCGTTTTCAGAGAGAAGCTTTAATGTAGTTTTGTGCCAAAATGAGGCACAGATGTAAATGTGCTCATGCATTTTAGATAAAGGAAAGTATTATTCATACTGAGGGGAGTAAAATCAATTATGGGTTATATGTTCCTTAGCAAACAGTTCTATCATTTCCAATTCAGTCTCCTATAAAATAATTCCTAGGATAACTTCTTACTGGCTGAAGGCAGATGGAAATACTTTAGTCTTTTGACAAACAAAACTAGTTCACAGTAGAGTCTCCTGCAGTGTTTTGTAAAGTGGTGGGTTTTGCAAAGCAGCATCCAATATCTAGAGAGAAAATCTGTCCTTTTTTGCTCAAAAGAAAAAATGCCTTTAACACAAGAGTCAACATGCATTTATATAATCAGACAGCTTAGTGTGAAGTATTCAAAACCAGAATAACGTGACAAATTACAGCTTTGCTGATTCTCTTGGAGTTTCAAAATTACATAATTAGATGTTTATTCTGTTCCATGTGGTCTGTTAGCAAACATATTTCCATTGGGTGTCTGACCTTGTGTTTTCTCAGAAATAACTAGTTTTCTAGCACGGGGAGATGTTTAATAACAAATGTAAAATGTTACATAACAAATGCAAAAGACCACCTTTCTGTAGATTTTAGCTTTCATTTATAAATGGGACAAAAGTACACGGAACAGTCACATGCACAAAACCTTCTTGTATGAAGTCAGTTACTGCCTATTTTGATATTAGTAATTCTGAAAAATGAGCATTTGGTTAATGCACGTGAGATGTGAATTTTGATAAAGGACATTGGCCTTTAGTGGCCATAGTGACTTTACAAAAGTGACTGAGGTCACTGCAGATTTACATCAGCCTTAAAAGAAAGTGGAATCTTTCTCAAAGTAATGTAGTGAGTTCCTTCATCTTACTTAATCCTGTTTCACTGCAGCAGCTACTACAGCTTGCAAGCTGTTAATTGCTGTTAGTGAAGCATACTTGATTTCAATTGCTCCTCAGAGCCCCATTCTCTGATACTGAATGATTTTGTGCAAAGTGGAGATCTTTTCTGATTATCAACGAAAACCAAAAAACGATACTGTATCTACTTTCATTGCTGCCTTAAAATATTAGACTTTTAACTTCGAACGTGTCCTTTTTTACAGGATTCTTTTTCAGGAAAACTATTGTAGAATTTAAATCTTTACCTAAGTAAAAATCAGTTCAATCTTTTTCCCCAAAACATCATACAAAATCACATTAAGAAAGACCCTATTTAAAATATTGCAATATTTTGTTGTGTTTGTTTTTTGCCTTTTTTTGTTGTTGTGTTGTTTGGTTTGGTTTGGTTTGGTCTGGTTTGGTTTTAGTTTCGGGGTTTTTTTATGTATGAGAGTTTTGGCTTGTTTGTTTGTATAAAGAAACTTTTAGGAATCTATAGTTAACTTTGTATAGTATAATTACATATATATCTAATGTTTTAAATCACTGTGATATAACCACAATATGCTATAATATTACCATCTAAAGATTTAAAAGGCTCATTATTCTTTCAAGGTGCACTTGAGTGTTGCTTTTTTGACAGAATTCCATTACTGATAGCTCTGCTCTGATATCTTACTAAAATCATAGCATATGCTGAGTTGGAAGAGACACATCAGGATCATCAAGTCTAACTCTTAGCCCTGTGCAGGACACCCCAAGAGTGACACCATGTGCCCAAGAGCAATGTCCAAATGCTTCTTGCACTCTGTCGGCCTTGGTGCTGTGACCACTTCCCTGGGGAGCCTGTTCCAGTGTCTTCACCTTCTGGGTGAAGAACCTTTTTCTAATATCCAGCCTAACCCTCCCCTGACTCCGTTTCATTGAGGTTGAGACAGGAGTGATAATAAAGAAGAAAAAAGGCATCATCATTATTTCACATCCTCAGCAGCAGCCTTTTTCCTTCAGCCCATCTCTTTGGTGCACAGCCAGGGCCACTTGCAAAGCTGCCACCCTTCCTCTTGTTGCCTCACCATTCCTCCAGGCTGACCATGACAGTGATTGCTAAGCAGGAAACCAAGAAGTCTCTCCTGGCCTTCTGCCTGGGAGAGCTCCAAGCAGCCACACATGTGGTCACTGCTAAAAGATACGTACGAACCCAGAGCTGGAAAACACATTCACAGCTTATACACAGCCCTTTTCTCCTTGTCCTGCCGTCTGACCCAGCAATGGTCCCCGCTGTGTAAATGACTGCTCCTTTTCCCTGCTGATTGATCTTTGAGCTCCCTGCCCAGTAGTAATCTGCCTGTATTTTCCTTCAGAATTGACATGGGAGTACTGAGGAACATTGTCCTGACAGATGATCCCTGTGAGAGTTTATTAGGAAAACGCTTATTATCAACGAGTCCTCATTAGTAATTACGTTTGGGCAACCATCATTTAATGACTTTACAACCAGTCTAATGTGAATAATGATTTCTGTAGTGATTTTTTTCTTAAAATTGTGTGCATTACTAAACAGAAATCATCTGGGACAAAGCTTGTTTTTATAGTTATGCTTAACACTAGTACTAATAAAAATACCATGAAATTCAATGCAGATTGAAATTGGACAAAATCAATGTGTTCCAATGGCAGTCTAAGGCTAATTTCTCTGTCCTTTTTTGTCACAAAGTCCTCAGTCCCTGAAATCAGATTTGTTGACCCTAGAGGGAGTCACCAAGATATTAAATTTGTGAGTGTGGGATTCTATCTTTTTGTAAGAAAGTCCCCACTCAGAATCACACTGCTGTATGCACAACACAAATATGATTTCATCATGCGTGCCAAAGTGAAGGCTAATCCATTGTCATGACAAATTTTCACTATGGTGTCAAATCCTGTTCCAAAGTGGATTCTGGCCGCTCATTTGGATTTACTCCCAAGATCAAAATGAACTGACAACCCAGAGTCAATCACAATGTTTGTAACAGTGATGAGAATGGCAAAAAAAGAGGCCTCCTTCTTTTTTTTTTTTGCCTGAGACTCTTCACATACGGATTTCAAAGAGTCTAAAGTTGAAGAAACTGTATTGTTGTGTTTTTTGTAATGTATATCCTCATTGTTATCAAGCGATGGAAAATAAAGACAAGGTTTTATGTACACAAGAGCCTCTATGCCCAAAAAACTAACTTTTTTTTTCAAATATGAGCTGGTCTAATAAAGAATGATGATTACAGATCTTGCATTCTAATGTCCTTTGACCATAATGACAGTATAATGTGTGTGCTGAGATAAAACATTATGTCTGTAAAGAAAAGTTGTATATCTAGCCTTTGTCTTTCAGTAACTGGCATCATCAACAGATGTACTCTTTTCCAAAACACATTAGCACCTGTTTTCTCAATTTTCAAGACTTTTTAATGATGTTTCTTTCTGAGAACCACTAAGCCCTACAATGGAGCCCTCTTGCTCCTTGCTCTTAATTTTCATTAAATAAATATTGAAAGTCTTCAGGATGTAATGCAGTAGATGACAAAGCAATTGGCACAGACTGAGACATACAATAAAAAACTGTATTTGGAATGAATAGTCTCCTGATATAGCATACAAAGACACTTTCTCTAGAAGTTTTCAACAAAAACCCCAAATCCTTGTGCATGACACTTATGGCACGTACCTTCCCTGTGCAGGGACTAACTCATCTGCATCAACGTAATCTAGTATTTTCACTAATTGTCAAAGGTTCAGCATATTTCTTTCAGCCCAATGATGGGATTTCCTTCACTGACACAAATATTTCTGAAGGTTCATCTGGAGAGAGAGTTGACTCAACTTACAGCAACCTTTTTAGAGTCTTTTTCTGGTGTAGGCATTGCTCCCTTCTTAGTGGTGTCAGTGTAGACAGCCCTTGTGCATTCCTCTTGCGTGCCTGGGAATACTGCTGCTATTCCAGAATTAGTCCCACAGAATTATGGGTTCCGTGCACTATGCAGTTACAAGTGTAATTTTCTAACAGTTCTCATTATATGCTTTATTCTCCCTGGGAAGGTTTTGGCACCTTTTTAGCCTCCTAGAACACACCTGACTTCCTCTTTTGGGCTCATGGTCCCTCAGACAGCTGGAGTAGGTTGACAAAATGTTTATTCTGCTCACAAATCAGTCAGCCGGCTCTGTGGCTGTCTTCAGTGAGGTAGGTTCGACAACTAATATGCAAGATGATATCAAGGGGAGAGTTCTCAACCTTTTTAGATTCCTGACAGCAAGAACTGAGAAAAATACTCTTGTTTCAGTCTCTGCCACGTTCAAGTTTAGTAATATTTTATTCTTATCTTTGTCATAATGTTGAATCAGAAGAAGCATCCTGAGAAGCTGATTGTAACAGACACAGCAAGATAACTCTTCACCCAAATAGCCAACTTCAATAGCACCAAGTATTTCCCTCAGGGAATGGGTCTTTTTTACAAGAGACATGAGGAGACAGGAGTAGTCTGTTGTCAAATCAATCAAAATTCTAAGTTCCGGTGCAAACTCTTGATTTTTAAATCCTGAGCTGGTGTAGAGTGCCTAATAGGCAGCAATACAATAAAGATAAACATAGAAGGTAGGCTTTTTTAGTAAAGTTTGATATTTATGAATTCCTAGTTGTAATTGTTAATTTGAATTTTTGAGTAGAACAGCACAATTAAGATGTATGGCTGTAGCAAAGAACTGATGTTTCAATATAAAGTCATCAAGGATTATGTTTAGAGGTATCTCTGCTTCTATTGCCCTTGGTTTGCCTCAGGAAATGGAATCTTATGAACAATTTTAATGAACAAACAAACAAAAAATCCAATTTAGTTCAAATGACATTTGTTTTGGGTTCAGTATTTCTGAGGTTAAGTTTTTTAGTCAGGCAGTGGTGTTTATTGCAACAAAGAATTGATTGGGTCATGTAGGGCATAAAGTACAAATAGCAGTGTCATTCACCAATAGGTACCACAATTTCCTCCAACATGTACTGAACTCCTACTGGTCCTTCCAGCACCAGTGGAAGAGAAACAGGAGAGAGTATCAGAAAAGCACTCTTGGTTTTCATTTCTATATCTTAAATAAGCCTTGAGGCTAAGGCTCAAATGAGTGACAGGCTGGCTTATGTTGTTTTAGCCTACAAAAGTGTTTTATCAAATCGGCAGTGCTGTGTGTCAGTTATATGTGAACTCTGTATGGAAAATGTTTACACGATATTATTAACTGTTTTGCTCCAGGGTTTCCTTATGAATCTGCTATATTCTCTGCATCAAGAGCATGGCAACCGAGCTTCTCAGATCTCCAACCAATTGTTTGAAAATACACTCTTACATATACTCAGAGTCTGATCAAGCACGTTTATTCAGATATTGGGGGAAAAAAGTTATTATTAAATTTTAACTTGGGATTTCTCTGTTACTTGATGGAGTTTCAGACACTGAATACGTTATTAGTTCCCAGTTAATTCTCCCCTACTTAACAGTAATAAACAAAGATGGATGATTATCCAACACAGTAATAGAAACACATCCTTTTCCCAGATGAATTCTGTATGGTATCTACTTTTTCTAGGAAAAGGATTTTTCTTTTGAGTCACTTTCTAAGTCCCCTTCAGCTCCACACATTCCCCCTCTTCTTTTACAGTACCACATACACTACCTTTTGAAGTAATATTTTTCTCTCCTTTTTCTCTTTCTGTCTTGTGAGACTTGTTTTACTTGGGCAAGGTTGTTTTTGCAGACCCAGAATTAACAGTTCACGAGTGATCCGTAATCTAAACTTCCCCATTCCACAAAGGATTTGTATTTGAAAAATACACCTGATCCTTCCTATCCATAAATATACATGTGATCCTTCATACTCTGAAAGAGGAAACAAGGTATTTCAGGTAGAGTCTTACTGCCTGAGGTGTCTTATATTTTCTTATAAAACAGACTCTGCAGCCTTGTGGGTGATAGAACCAAATCTCTTCATCTAGACTGTGGTGGTTTTACCTGTGTCACTTGTTTTACTCATTAGGGGTTTTTTTTCATGGTCCTGACCCACAGCTCAGTGAAGCTGTATTCTAGCTGTGTGTTGTTCCCCAAGCAACCAAGTGCTCCTTATACTGGCATGTGTTGCTACTTGGCTTGCTCCAGGGCGCTGGTTCCTTGATGGCTCATGCAGAATATACAAGCTGGAATAGCGGCATCCCCATCCCTGCCCAGCCATGTGGGTCCATCTGCTGGTAAACGTGGAGTGAGGCAATGCCTCTTTGTCAACACTTGGTTCACTCTTACAGAAGACCAATTCTCCCCATTCATCCCCACTCATCCCCACCCAGGAATGAAGAAGGCTTTGATGTAGCTTTCCATGAAAACCCTGAATCATTGCAAGGAGTCTTCCACATGGCTACATCATCCCTCAGGTTTTTGCTAATCAGAAAGCTTATTAAAAAGTCCCTTTCTTCCCAGACAGACCTAGATAGTCAGCCAGGTGCCACCACACATAAATACACACACCTACTTACCTCAGTCTCCCAGCACAGACCAAATGCCCAAGCACTGCCTAAATTCTTGCAGTTGTGAGACCACAAACCCGTGCAGACAGAGCACAGATACATGCTGAGAACTTCTGCAGTGCCAAAGTGATGAATTTTGGTGATTTCTTTTTGTCTTACCAAACTGAGCTCAGACTTGGCAGAGATATGAATTGGTACAAAAATAATTTTCCCTAGCTTGCATTCCCCAGGGAAATGCAGGTTGTCAGGGTAAATCAATAAATTCACATGCCAAAATTATTAGAAGTATGGTTCTGGCTTGCTGTGCACAAGTCAGGAAGTGCCCAATTTACAGTTGCTGTTTAGATTTGTTTTCAGCTCTCTAACGCTTCTGATCTGTACAGTACATGACATGGAAGTCATTCAGGAGAAGTTGCACATGCTCACATATTGCAAATCTGGTTTACTTGTCTCTGGGATGACTCATCATTGCTGCCTTTTTCTTACAGAGTCTCTGTCACAACTCTTCTGATTTGTACATAAAAAACCCCATTGGATTATTTGTTACTTGTTAAAGCAGAACTTGTCATTACAGATGTGCACAGATACTAAATAACAGTGGAATTTCCTCCCAATGAATTCTTGGTTGTTGGAAGACCAATATGCCAGCTTAACCACTGGTTTACAGGCTGCAGACACATTGTGGATTTAAAGCCCCCATGTCAGTTGCCGCGTTAAGTCAGATGGCAAGCAGTCAGCAGGCTGATATGAGCTAAAGACTTAACCTTTTAACAGCAATAATGATGAGTGGAAAGGCTTATCTAAGTCTGGCACTGAGCTAGAGATTGGAAGCTGAACAGGAGATACCTGCAGATAAGCCATCTGATATATGAAAGAATTTAGTGTTCTGAATATGTTTTTTACTGATCTACTGAGAAGTCAGAAAAGCATCCTGATGTTATGCATGGTGCAAAACCAAAGCAGCATTTTGATCTGATTGGAAAAAAAATCTGTATGGCACTGAGAAGTCCCTTGGAGATGTGTTTCTTCAGGAGTTTGGCGCAGCCTGTGCAGGCTGACCAGGTCTGCCAGCGAGGTTTCTTGTCCTCCTCCTGCTGGCACCTTGGACTTTCACTGAGGCAGATTAATTTTTTGCTGAAGCAAGACCGTTGTGAACTCAAAGGACTGCTGGAGGAGGAGGTTCAAGGTTGGAAACGTTGGTTTCAGTCCTCCTTGAATCCAGCCTTGGGAATATTTATGTTTCAGAGAAGACAGGTCTTATTTATAAAAATGTCAGCTAACTGTAAGGTGTCACTGAGAGATGAGGAACACATTTCTTCTCAGAGCATTTGTTGTTTGGCTTGTGCGGTTGCAGTATGGGGCAGTTTGGAGCAGCCTGTGCTTCCCATGGATGTTCTGTTAAACAGGGAGGGGAGATGGCTTCTGCCCCGAGGGCAGAGAGCCGGAGCAGGTGGACAGAGGGGCAAGGTGAGGCAGGAAGCAGCGCTGAGAGAGGGTTCTTCCCTACAAGGCTTCAGGGAACAAGAGACCTGTTTAAATATTTGTGAATTTACGTCATTCACTTAATAAGATTTCTCTTCCTGACAAGTTACTCTGCACTAATATTGTATGCTGAGTTCTAACAAATCCTGCTTTAAAAGCTGGAGGCAGATGGTATCTTCTGGTTTGCTCACCTCAGAGTTATGTGGAGCAGTTCTACCTCAATGTTCTGGTTGATTCAGTCCCGCCATCCGTACCGAGCATGGCAAAAACCCGCAGACTGCATCAGATGAAACTGCAGAGCAACTCTGCCCATCTGGGTAGGACAGCTGAGTGAAAATGATTAGGGATCTGCAGAGGAAAGGATTTGCTCATGGGAAAAGGAAAAGCTAAGTGCTTGTGCATTTCTTACACTGAAAGTAGAAAGTCCCAGACTGGCAGCGCTGTCTGCAGGGTGTTTTCTGACTTTTAGAGGTTCTCAGGCAGTACAAGTGTCACTGTGGCTAACGATGCAACTTCTATGGCAAATATTTGTGCTTCAATTTCTTTAATTATCACCTCACACTACAGCCAGTAGGAGGGCTGCTGTGATCTTGTCAGCCAGCAGTGATGAAGAATATTTTAACTGAGATGTTCCAGCTTTGGCAGGCAAGCCAACTCAAAAGCAAGCCTGGAGACTGGTGCAAGTATAACTGCCAACAGTTTGCATCCTGCTGGATTCACACAAGAGATGAAGTATGTCCAAAGAAGGACACTAACCTTGGTTTGCCAAGGAAATGAACTGTGAGTGTTACAGAGTGTGTCCATTTCCCTGCTCTAGCGACCAACTCCTAAAATTCCATGCAGCGACATTCAGTAATGCAAGCAGTCACTGTCTCTGGATATTGAGAGTTAAATACCTTCAGCAGAACACCTCCAGCAGTTTTATTTCAGGGGCATGTGTCTATTGCAGAAAAAAACTGTGTCAAATCATGGAGACGATCCATTTTCCCTCTGCTGCTTGTCACAAATCTGAGAGAAGAGCTGACTTTCCACCTGTAGGTCATTGCAGCTGCAAATATCCCTGAATGGATGCAAGGAGTAATTTTAAATTATTGGTTTTGAAAATATTAATGGCTGCAATTTATTCATTTTTACACATCTGTTCCCTATTTTTCCTCTAATGAATTTTTAGAGACAGAGGAAATTACCTAAAAATTCTATTTTTTCCCTCTGTGTCAGGGTGACATCCAAAAAAAGTCCTTGCAGGTAGCTGCCCAAAGAAGAAAAAGATTGTTTTGCAACCTGTTTGCAGCTGGATTTATTCAACCACAAGCCCCATCTCAGCACTGTTGGTAACTAAACAGCGTGTTGGATAATGGTTTCTTACAAAAATCTTAGATCCATGCAAGTGTATGGCTCTCAGGGAACAGCAACTCCTTAAGTTCTAGTTGGAACTTCTCAAACTGTGATTTCTATAACTGTGCTTGTATAAATGCAGAGTAGATAATAACATTTATTAATGTGATTATTAAAGAATGCGTTTATTCTGACAGAATAATTACTCTTAAAAGACCTTGAACATCTGCTTCAGTAAGTCACAAGCCTCTCACAACCCTTATCCTTATGTCAGTACCATTCATCGCCTACAAGTACTGCCATCTGCACCTAAGTAAAAGAAATCTGAGATCGTAGCTGAGAAATGAATGAGAGGAAGATTTCTTTTAAATCCTTTTCTCATTCAAACCATTCAGCCTTTTGTCAATACCTACCAGAAAAACCCCCAAGCAAGACCCATCCCCAAACACTGTTGCAGAAACAGAACTATAAAATATTGTGCTTGCTGCAATCTAGGGAATTGCCCAAATCTGTGCTGCTTCTGCTTTATATCTTCTTCCTCTAGTCTGGAAATCCCCTCCTTGGTAATTACAGAATCACAGAATCATCAGGGCTGGAAGAGATCTTCAAGGTCATCTGGTCCAGCTGCCAACATAGCACCACCATAAATCATATCTCCAAATGCCACATCCAGATGCCTTTTGGACACTTCCCAAAACAGTGATTCCACCACTTTCCTGGGCAACCTACTCCAGTGCCTAACCACTCTGTCCATGAATTTTTTTTTTTTAAATATCTAATCTGAACCTCCTCTGGTGCAATTTATGGCTGTTTTCTCTCATCCTTCCCCTTGAGACATGGCGGAAGAGCCCAGCCCCCGCCTCACTGCAACCCCCTTTCAGGTAGTAATAGAGGGCAATGAGGTTCCTCCTGAGCCTTCTTTTCTCCAGAATAAGCAATCCTGATTCCCTCAGCTCAGTTCCCTCATGACATATTTCCCAGACCCTTCACCCTCTCAATTGCCCTTCTCTGAACACAGCCCAGCACCTCAGTGTCCTTTTTGAAGTGAGGGGCCAAAACTGCACACGGTACTCGAGGTGTGGCCTCATCAGTGCCGAGTACAGGGATGCAATCTCTCCCCTGGTGCTGCTGGCCACACTATTCTTGATACAGGCCACGATGCCATTGGCCTTCTTGGCTACCCATCTGGCTCGTATCCAGCTGGCTGTTAACCAGCACTCCCAAGTCCCTTTCTGCTGAGCAGTTCTCAAGCCACTCTTCCTGCAGCCTGTAGCACTGCAAGGGGTTGTTGTGACCAAAGTGCAGGACCTGGCATGTTGCCTTATTGAACCCCATGCCATTTTCCTCAGCCCATCCATAGTCTGTTAAGATCTGTCTGCAGACACCTTCTACCTTCAAGCAGATCAACACTCCCACCCAACTTTGTTTTGTCTGTGAACTTACTCAACTCACCCGTCCAAATAATCCATAAAGATATTAAAGAGATGTTTGCCTTAGGTGAGGACTCCCTCACGCAAACATGCCATACAAAGTTTTTATATGTATTGAAGTCCCTTGCATCCTCTGTCCACATTCGAATGCATTGGTTGGTTTCTGCTGAAAAGCTTCAGTATGGCCCTGAAGTAACTTCTGCAGCTTTTCCTTTGGTCCTGCAGTGCTTTTAAAACAACTTCTTAAGTTTTTTATGCGTATCATGGGGACATAGAGAACGCTACTGTGTGTTGCACACAACCTGTCTTATTTCTGAACTTGTGATACTCAACACACGAGTTAAGCATTCACAGAAACACTCAGCAGGAGTAGCAATGTCAGTCATAAAGTGGTGACAATAATGTTCTCTCAGAAATCATTTTGCTTTTTGGAACAGAAGCTTTGACCCTTGTTTTTTGGTCAGTGCCCCTACATCTGGTTTAGTCACAAGGTCCAAATAAAGAGATGAATATATATTCTTCTTTAAAGACTTTTTTGTGACTTGGCTTACTGTGCTGGCTCAATCCCCAGGGCTGAGTCACAACACTTACCTGCTGTAAGAGGGCAGCTGAGGGCCGTGTGCTGTGCCAAGTACAGAGGGAGAAAAGGGAACAGGGTGTAGGCACCTACCCTTAGGACTTTGGCAGTTCTCATCCGTATTTACATTTTTGTTGCTTTGTATGAAGAAACACCCAGTTGTTACTGGAGCCAGCGGGGGAGGTTTCCTTTTCTATGAACATGAGCTGTTGTAGTTGAACCTGATTTTGTAACCTGCAGGTGTTAAAATCTCCCATTTTTTTCTGAATTATAGTTGACAAAGCCACAAATTAGTGACACAAGCTATTTTTCCTGAAGGAAAATAGCTGACCAGTATAGAGATTCATGGTACAACAGCAAAACAAATCTCTATTAGTACAAATAGCAATAATCTGCAAATAATCATATAAAAATGCATGTCTGGGTTTCCTATCCTAATTCCCAAGAGATTCTGTACTATCAAATGTGAAGAGAGGTTGTCACCTCCAGTAACATGCTGAACTCTACATCTGTTTTAAATAGAAAATTTAGGGAAGTTAACTGCACCTGAGTTGGCTGTAAGCACTCCTTTTTCTATTTTCTCTTTAACTTTATTACCTATTCCATCTCTGTTAAGAGCATGGGATACTTATAAACAGAAGGACCAGCCAAAATATGCAGATGGTAATTCACACTTTTAATGTTTGAAGTGTGCTGTACAGTCAGTATGTTGTCTGACCCCCTCCTTGTGAAAAACTCTTGCGTTTAGCACCTGCCATCTTTCTGGGATTCTGTTAAATTCAGATTAAATGTGGAGATGATCAGGACACTAATATGGCAGTAAAGTTTCCCCCAGAATAGAAAGGATGCACTCTGGATACAGTCAAGGACACCCAGACTCCAAAGTAAAAAGTGTAAGATTAAAAATAAGCCTAAAAATAGTCAAGGAAACCTTATCAGAGAACCAAAGAAAGAGATTCAGCTCATCCTGGGAAAAGGCTCCCAGGGCTCAATTCAGGTATACTGAGCCTGAATGAATGGATGCTGGCTGTTTGTCTCAGGTGAGTTTTCAGGCACAAGCAGAGACCTATGGAAACAGTGGTGCAGCCTGCGCCAGCCCCAAAGGTGTTGGTTTGAGTTGGGCAATGACCTTTGCAAGGCTGCAGAATGGTCCATGGGACTGTGTGTGGTGTGCTTATAGAAGGACCAGAGTAGTTTTCCCTGGCCTGATGGGCCTGGTGGTGCTAAAGGTGCCTTGAGCATTGTGAAGTATTCCCTAGAGCTCCAGCTAGTTAAACAGGGCATCTTTTTGTTATTTGTACAGGTAAGTTAGTAGAGCAAAGATTATAATGGAAGTGAAAAGTGCTGGATTAAAAATAAGCTACAGGAAATACAGAATGCAATTGTGATTTATCATTCAAAATCTCAAGCCATAAATCAGCTCAGTGACCCTTAAATGAATGCAGCAGCAAAGAGGCGTGACTTATAAATCAGGTTTGGACTTCATACATCAACTAGGCAGGACGTAAATCCATTGTTTGACAAGGTATGCCAACAATTCAAGACATAAATAGTGTCATAAGTATATTCTGACAAAGGTCATCTTGGTTGTAGCCAGTGCTCAGTAAGAAGAAGGGGAGGAAAGAGCAGATGGTATTTCTGCATTTGCTGTACAGAAGAGGCTGAGGGAAGAGCTGGTTTTGCCACCAGGAGGAGAAGGCAGCACAGCCACCTCTGTGGGGAATGCCAGCCTTGCACAGCAGAGATCAACACAGATCTCTCTGCTGGCCCCGATCCTGCTTGGCTGGGGGCTACAAGCTGTGCATGTGCAGTGCTGAGCTGGGCTAATTCGCTTCTGTGCTTGAATGTGGCTGGGGATTTCAGGTTTGTATTTTTGCAGCGAGCTCTGCTGCTCCACATAGGTGTGCTGGCTCCCTCCCAGCCAGATGGGTATCTCTGACAATGCTCTGTGCTGTGCTGTGTACACATGCCCTCTGCCAGCTACATATCCATTACAAGTTCTTGTGGAAATGCCAGGACAACTTAACACTCTGGGTAAATAAATCATGACCGAATGACAGAGCCCAGCATGACTGTGAGCTGGGAAGCAGGGCTGGATCTGGGCGACTGGGCAGGATGTGGTGCCTCTGGAGTGCAGGGCTAATCTCTTGCTGTAACTGAGCACCGTGACTTTTTCTGTTATCTTAGATTTATTAGGCATAAGGCTGTTTACTGCAGTCACCAAAGAAACAATTATTCACTACCATACTTAGCTGCTCTGGAGTGACTTGCTGCATTATGAAATCACTTAAAATGTGCCACATCCAAATGTTTTTTGAGCACTCCCAGTCATGGTGACTTAACCACTTCCCTGGGCAGCCTGCTTCCGTGCTTGACAAGTCTTTCAGTGAAGAAATTTTCCTAATATGCAATCTAAACCTCTCCTGATGTAATTTGAGTTCATTTTGTCTTGTCCTGTTGCTTACCTTGGAGAAGAGACTGATGTGGCTAAATTATAAGATCTTCCCTGATCTCGAAGAAAGTAAGGAAACTGTCAGGGCCGTGAGGACACAGCCAGCCCTGAGTGCCCCTGCTCAGCCCTCTGCAGCTCTCACAGGACAGACTCCAGCTCCCCACAGCCCCATCCTGGCCCAGGGCAATGAATTACAAAAAAAAAGCATTGGTACATATACCCATGAACACCTCTATTAAAGCAATAAAATGAGTTACAAACAGCGCAGATTTGTGAGAAAGAATTTGTGGCAATTTGTTAAATTTCTTCAGCAAGATGACAAATCTCTCGCGCAGATGAGCAGCAGTTGGTGGCATTAGTCGCTGCCTCATGTCATACACTGACAGCTGAGATAGGGAAGCACATTCTGGACAAACTGCAGTCTAGAAATTGTTTGGAAAAGTATGCTCAAAGATTTTTTACAACTGATATCACTGTCAAAACAGACAAGGTCCACTTTGCATGTACAACTGCTCAGTATTTTTATAAGTCACCTAAAGAATGTGATAAAGAATATGTCTCTAGGTATGGAAGAAGGCATGAGGAGGAGAGGATTATGAAGGCAGGCACAGTTTGAAATCATAAGGGCCATGAAAAACTGGAGAAAGAAACTGGAAATGATCGTAGGTCTACAAAAAGTCATTTGTGAGGGAAATTTGAGTGAAGAAAGCAGCATTAAACTTGGCCAGCAGCTGTTAAATAAGATAAAAGTGGCTACAGGGAAGATAGATAGCAGATACATGGAGAACTGCAGAAGAATCAACATTCAAATTGCACATCAGTAGACTCAGCTGAGACACCAGGAAAAACTTCTGTGCTGTATGGATGGTGAAACCCTGGAAGAGATTCCCTCTGTGCCAGTAATTCTCCCTCTTTGGAGGTATTTAAATTCAGACTATGCAAGCTTCTATAAGGGTGACTCAGGCATCCCTACTTTTGGTTTGGGAGTGGGGTGCAAGCTAGAAGGCACTTTGAAGAGCCTGCCAGTGCTGAGTTTTATGATTTTGCCAAGCAATCTGGATTACTGTGCAACTGGCTGGTCCTCAGTATCACCTATCACAGTGCCAAGCTGTCACCACCAGTTTTGTCACTGCTGATTTTCTTTTTTAAGCATATGACTTTGTTAATTAGTATCAGACTTAGCAGCGATTCTTCTTTCATTTTACTGAGAAAACAGTATATGTTTTAATATTTTCCCATTAATGACTACTGAGGTCTAATGATAATTAGTCATTGTACAGGTTAGTCATTGCTTCTGCGCATTTCAGCTCCGTGAGACAGACGTGTGAAGAGCCAGTGTGGTTGAAGGCTGGATCAATGCAAGCATAGGTAGCATAAAAGGGATGTGTGTGTTCCATGATGAAGTAAAACCTTTTGTTGTAGAACAACTAAAAATCTGGACTACTGTCTCATGAAAAAGGAACTGTTGTATCTATATTATATATATGAAGTACATCAGCCTAGGTCAACTATAACTTCTGTATGTATATTTTTAGAGTTCACAAAATATTAGGCAGTGCAATGGATTAAGCCTCAAAAAGCTCTTCTGAAGTGTGTGATCAAATAGTCCTGTTCCTACCTTTTCAAACATGAAAGCCTAAGGCAATATGAGACTAGCTGAAAGCTACCATGCACAGACCTTGAAATTATAGGTTCCTGATAGACCTTTGCTCATATTATCTATGTCCTGTTCCTTTCCTTATATTAATTATGTAGTTAGAAGATTAAAACAAAACCCAGAGAAAGGGAACGCTCACACACACAGACTCACACACAATGACACTAGTCTGACTCTGCAGGACACGGAATTATCTCACAAAAAAAAATAGATCATACTAAAAAACCCCCAAACTGGAATTTTTTTCTGTTAAAATGAATATTCTTTTATGTTCTAATGCTTGTGCAGTTTCTTCGTGGATGAACAGTACTAAAAAGCCAATTGCAATCTAAGGTGTGTCTTGGAGATGCTTGTACATTGGTGATATCTTCAGAAGATGGTCACAGGGGTCTAAATCACCAGGTACAACAAGGTGCAGATCTGTCACTGCAGCTGTTTTCTTCCCATAGGCAGGAAGCTTTCTTTAGCTTCCTCTGAGGGAGGTGGCAGCTCCGAGACCATGGGCACTGAGCTCTCCCAGCTGCTCTGTGCTTCCCTGTCTGTGTCCCAGCACGCTCCTGCCATGCTGAGTGCTGCTCACAGGGGCTTACAACTGCTCCTGCTCTCCGGCTTTGTCCATATACAAATGCTTAAAACCAACACCTCGCAGTTTTATGTACTTTGTAGAACAGTGTCTTTTATTTCCTGTTTCCTGAGAGGAAGGTATTGACAACGACACCAGTGAGAAAGGAGATGGACTGGCCATTGCAGAGCTGTGTTTGCAACCACAGAGATAAGACTGGTTTATCATTCCATATTTATAATACCTACCCCGAATCTTATTGTTTGGGAGGTTTTCTTTTTATATTCAGGACATTTCATTTTGAACTTAATCCACTTTCTGAGCATGACATATCTTAGTTACAGGTCAGGACTCGGCTTTTCTAATGCTATCGTGTTAGCCAAGTGACAATTGTTGTTCAATATCACCCAACACTTTGAGTTGTCAATGTCCTTAATATGATAACCTGCTTCCTTTTTCCTGCAACATGTCACCCATTAGCATTCCAGCTGCATTACACACTGCCTTTAGGGATACAAAGTTAGGGCACCAGGCTCTCCGAACATTAAAGAAGGGGACCGTCTCCTGTCCCTGAACACTCAGGGCTCAGCAAGAGGAGTTAATAGAGATGAACATCCATTTGAAAAAAAACCTTTCAGCTGGCTAAATTTATAAAAAATACTGTCTTTTCAATTATCTTACTTGTCTCTTTAATTAATTTGTGATTAAAGAAATTACATACTTAATAGAAATTGTAACTTCTGAAATATTATTTACTCACTGCTTATATCTTACCTCTGTATCTATTGAAAGTTTTCAGCCAGCTCCTGGTTACTTAATGCACTGGACTAGTGACTTTGATTCTAAAGCTCACCTCATATTACCAAAGCAGCCAGGATTTGGGTCACATAAAGTAATCCACTGGAAATAGAATAATTAGTAGTTCAGTGTGGATTTACATTTGTAAAATTGTTGTTTTGAAACAGCAATAAAAGATAAGAGAAAGCAGAATGGAAACTATCTTTTAAAATAAAAATTACACCCATTTGCTGAAGTGCGACTCATAGCATTCCATGTACCTTTTCCAGTCCAGTTTTAAAAATCCCAAGGGTTATTAAGTAACAAATTAGACATGAGCTTCCAATACATTGTGCCTATGAAAGAAAGGTCAATGTGGTTTTGGGTTGCATTCACCAGGCACCCTATCATCCTGTATTGGAGCAGGAAGCTAATAATCTTTCTTTATGTGGTTTTAGGATGCAAAACATGCTCTTGCTAAGCTGTGTTCAGTTATGGGCATCTTATTACCAGAAAGATATTGACAGATCATAAAAGCACAAGGGCTCAGGTCATTTTCATTTGTCACACAGTGTGACATTCCACCCTTATCCTTATCCCAAGAGGAAAAAAAAGAATAACAAAATTTGACTCCAGAAATATTCTGATTTATTTATTAGTAAGTTATGGTAATAAATGCATTGTTCTGATATTATATTATGCAAGTTTAAGTGACCTGCCAGTCTTGTGAGAACAATTCTGAACCCTCGCTGTGTATAAAAAATGCAGAATACTATGCTTGAAGGTCCAAATGAGAAGTGTAAGATGATACTGCTATATATTTCCTGCACTAGAATGGTAAAACACTTTAGGTGTCCACACATAGATTCAAAAGTTGTTGGCATCTAGAAGTCTTTCCAGGATTCCAGGAAGTCTTGGCATGCCCTTTAAAATATGAAGATTTTTTTTCCATTCTTATCACAAGAACTACTATTATTTTAAACATTTAGAAACCTGTAAGCACTCTTAAGCTAATCACACTTTTCTCCATTGCAGAGTATTATTAAAGTCTTTGAATTAGTAATGTATTACAATCTTTGGTGATTTTATGGATATTTTAATTTTGTTTCATAACTCAGTGCCCAAAGAAAGCATTTCTCATTTTTTAAATTATGGAGCAGACAGTTCAGTAGGAGTTTTCTCATTAATTTTCTTGTAAAAGCTTTTGCAATTCTTTGGAGTTCCTTCAGCTTCTCACTGAAGGAGGAACAGATTTCCAAAAGCAGGGCAATTTTTTTGGCTTTATTCTGAATTTGAAAATACTCTTTTTGAATCTCTGATGCATGGGGCTTCAGATATGCCTTCAATTACATCATAAGAAGAATGAATACATTAATAATATGCAATACCTAGTGTGAGGCATGATCCATACGTAGATTATCATATCCATCCTCACATAGCAATATGCACGGAGCTGTATGCACACGTGCATGTCCGTGCACAGACACATCACACGTACACATGAATGCACAGATATACAGTAGTAATGAGACAACTGACAGCAGGAGACTTCAGGAAGGCACACGGGTCACTCCAGCAAAGCCAGGACAGACAGGATGGATCAGGGTGGGGATATACTTGCTCTGTCTCCCTGTGTCTCTTTCCCTCCTGCCCCACAGCCCATCAAAGTTCATGCCATAACACGAGAAGTTCAGTCTACACAGGCACGCAGTTGTATAAGATGGATAGGAATATGTTTTGTGTACGACAGGAAAAGCGACTGAGGGAATGAAAACCTGTGAGTCCTGTTGTGTGGCTCAGGCCTGGTAAGCATCACAGTTTTGTCAGTTGGTCAAATATCTGGATTTCTGAGTGATTGAGGTTATGGTGCCTGGCGCTGGAGCTGTCTGAGGAGATCACTGCAGCAATTCCTGTTCTTCGATGAAAATATGAGGTTATAAAAGTGGGGTCCTGAAATACAGATGCACTAGGCCTGGAAACATTGTGGAAAGGCAGAGAGTGCACTTTGGGTCCTTTATTCTGAAATTAAATTCTTCCTTATGTCTCAAAACCAACCATTTTGTTTACAAAATCTGTAGTTTGATAATTATAATATTGTCAGGACTTCGGAAAACTGCTCAAAGCCTAACCTGGCATTTGCATGCTATTTTTCAGTCGCATTTACTACCCCAGGGAGCCTCATTTTACATTATATGATGCTGTTTACTGTGAGGATGGTAAGCCACTGGAACAGGTTGTCCAGAGGAGCTGTGGATGCCCCAGCCCTGGGTGCGTTCAAGGCCAGGTGGATGGGACTTGAAGCAACCTGGTCTAGTGAAAGGTGTCCAAGCTTGTGGTGGGAGGGCTGGAACTAGGTGATCTTTGAGGTTCCTCCCAACTCAAGTCATTCTATGATCCTATCCTGAGTTCACTCCTCCTCGGGAAACAGTGCAACACCATATTTGCACTAATCTCTACTTAAAACCTCATAGATTTCAGTTTCTGCAATCGGGACATTTTGTTAAAGTCTGAATGGGCTTGTAAAAATAAAAAAACCCCAGAAACATCCGCTGGCCTTTAATTTTTCTTCTCTATAGATATTTGTTCTGGTTTAAAGGAAAAAGTGTTTGGTTTCAATGGTAGTCAAAGGATATTAAAAATATTTAAGCTTCTCGACTACAGTAATCAGCCTGGAGGACAAGGAAGTAAAAAAGGAGAAGAGAAAAAAAATAGGAAGTTGTCTCCCTCATTGGCTGTTCCTCTGAGGAGAAAAAACCAAAGGTGTGATTATTAATTGTCTTGAGTAGATGACTCCCAAAGCACAAAGGTGCCTGCAATACTGGATACACACCCCAGACTGGTGTCCCAAACAGTGGCACTGTCATATCATGATCCCATCCTACAAAATACACCACGGAGAACACGTACTGCAAGTAAGGTATAACCAGTATAATACAGACAAAATGCTGTGAGTATGAGAGCAAATAGGTCCAAATTGTAACTAGCAGCTGTTAAACCAATAAAGTGAATGTTTATAACAATTTTCTTTTAACACACTCTGGTTGGATCTGTCCTTAACCCTTTGGGCCCCACATTGGATGCCAAAAAGAACTGTCATGGTTTCAAACCCAACTGGAGGTGAAACACCATGCAGCCGCCTGCTCAACCCTCCCTCTCTTCCCCCCCACCTCAGTGGCATGGGGAGGAGAATTGAAGTAAAACTTGTATGTTGAAATAAGAACATTTTAATAATTGAAAATAAAATAAATTGGGTCAGTTCAGGTCATCTGTCCCAGCTATGTTCCCTCACAGTTAGGGTTCTTTTTGGTTTTCTATGTACTTCCTCACCGGCAGAGTCTGAGACAAGGAAAAAAGTCCTTGACTTAGAACAAGCATGGCTTAGCAAAAATGGTTATCAACACCATTCTCATTCCGAATCCCAGAAAATAGTACTGTAACAGCTACTGAGAAGAAATTAAATCTACCCTAGCTGAAAACAGGAAACTTCAAAATGCCACAAAACGGGGAAATTCCCATTATAACTTGTATACGGATGTCCCATGGTACTGGTACCTCAGGCACGGCAGGGCCAGCACCCCTGTCCCTGTCTGCCACCATGGTTCCAGTCACTTGGTGCCAGGCAAGGACGCTGTTGCATCTTTCTTGAACCATGTGCCGCTTAGCCATGCACAAATCTCAGTGCCCTACTCCTTTTCTTCGGCGCTTTCTACCCCATTCCTCAGCACTGTGAAAAATGAGACTCTGTCCTGCAGTGAGAGCGTGTGGGGAGCAGAAATTCTCCAGCTCTCTGCTTATTGCAAAGGCAACTCTAGCAAACGAGTATATGCATCGCCTCTGAAATGTCACCCTGATAGGGAAACTTCGGCTTCCAGTTTCCTTGTCTCTCCCTTGGAAGCATGGGGAAGGATGCACTGCTGCTGGCCAACAAATGGTGGAGCTCTTGCTTTGAGAAATGGGGATGATAATTCCGCCGCTCCCAACCTGATGCAGAAAGAGGAGCTGGCAAGACGCGTATCTGTGTTAAACTGCAGGGCTGCTGAAGGACCAGTTCTGTCTGTTAGACGGATGCCAGTGGAGGATAGAAATGCATTACAGCTAAAAAGACTAATTTTTTCTCTTTTTTTTTAAGGGCAGCTACCTCGAAGAAGGCGGCTAAAGGATGTGCCTGATTCAACAATCTTCATTTTCTGAAAGTGACATAAACTAAGAGTTAAACGTAGCTTATTTGATTTTTTTAATATAAGAATTTTCTTTATGTGTAGCAATTAAAGTTTTAATTTTTTAAAGACAAAATGTCCGTTTCATATTTCAATATTAATTCCTAGAATGTAAAGAAAAAACTAGGCTGTAGATTCTCTAATTCGCTTAGTTTTTGTAGTATTTTCAACACAGCAACTCAGATCCCTCACCAGAACTTTACAAAATTAAGTCAGATAAAGAAGTGTACAAATAATAGCTTTTATAAGAATCTTCCATGATTCAAACCAGAATTTTTAGATTTCTTAGAATTTCTTTTTGTGCAAATCTTCATTTGGATAATTTTCATAAGTATGTTCCTAAGAAAGATAATGTGTTTGTTGTTTTTTTTTTTCATTCCAAATGAGACACAATCACTGGACTAAAAGAGTTAAAAAATAATTTGTCCCATGCAGACAGTGTTTCAGAACATAAGTGATAAAGTTGTATGTGACTGCTAGAGATATTTTTTTTATCCTTAAACATAATGTTGCTAATATATATATTTGTAGGAAATACATGTCTGTGCTCAGCTTTACATGTAAATCCAGTTACATCTTCCTGGCGTAGGAAAATATCCCAGATCAGTCTTTTTCCCCTGTCATTACAATACATACATAAAAGCACGAGCCTGTGTTACACTGCCAGTGTCACAGCCCAGGTACTGCCTTGTTCCACCCCAGCTGCTGACAGTCTGTAGATTTGGGGCCAAATATCCTTCATATACATGTAAGTGATGCTTGGGATATAAACCCACCATGTAATAGTTTGTAAGACGCTAATTATGTGGCAGATTATCTAGAATATCCCGGCCTTTGGGTTGCATAATGTGCTTGATAATTTGACTGCAGATTTTTCCCCAGAGCAGAAACCCAAAACAAAATAGAAACCGCACACACCCTCAAATCCAGCCTTCCAACTTGCAAGGAAACCCCAAACAATATGAAGTATTTCAGTGCAATTTGGTTTGGAGCAGCAATACGGAAACTGGACAGCCAGGAAAGCTTTCCCCTTCCATTTCTTCCTTTGCCATTCTGTTTCTTTTCAGGACAGAGTGACTGCCTGTTGTCAAATAATTCCTCCCTCCGTTATTTCTCATCAAGAGCAATGGAAGGGGTGTTAGCATTGTGTCTTCTCAGACCCTAAAGGATCTACCAGTACAGCTTGCTGAAAAACCATTTTATTTGAAGGGGCATTTAGTTTGTGCTTTAGTCTTACTGCAGGCCGTAAATACAGGTGTGGGGATTTTTTAAGGGCTCATTTTTAAAGGGGCTTCAGGGTTCACCGCACTGCGGTCTTTGCCAGTCAGATAACACTTTGCACACAGTATGTGCCCCTGGAAGTCACTGCCTCAGTGATTTAGCCTGAGTGCTGTTCTGAAGCTGACTGGAATGGATTTACTTGTTTGGATCTCTAATTGACTTGCCACAAAAGAGTTTTTATCAATCAATGTGCTTTAATTGTTACTTTTGTGACTGTTTCCTGAAGCAAAGGGGGGAAAAGCATTCTATAAGTGGCGTGACAGGATTTAAAAAAAAATTATCAGACATGGCCAGCAAGCTGGGTGGGCAAATGTAGAACTTGAAAATTACTGCTGAATCCTTTCTAAAAAAACTGGGTAGATCCAGAATGATGCTGCCACTCTTAAACTGAACATGTGACATAGATTTTAAATCATATCTCATACACAAAAGCAGCTCGGAAAGCATTTAAACTTCACTTTTGCTAAACCCCCCCGTATTTGCAAACCTAATGCTACAGCAGAATTCCCAAGTAGCAATTGCAGGCTGGTCTTAGGAGCAGCAGACACTGTGCTGGAGGAGGACTCGCTCTCAAGGGCTCTCCAGATTTCAGATGCTCCAAAATTTCTAATTTTTCAGTCTTCTACTAGAGCAGACTGCACTATGGTTTTAATAACTTATTTTGATAAGATACTGTACTGTAGTGATAAAATGCCTCAATTAAATGTCTCATCTTTTATAAAAAATGACTGAAATGTAATTCGATATTATAACTGGAAGGTGCTTAGTTGGAAGTGGATTTGGGATGTTCATTAGAGTCAGTGGCTTGGAAGGAGGCATTTAGATCCATTCCATCAGTTTCCATCTCTGCTAATGTCAGAGAAAACCAGTCTAAATAGCTGTCTAGAAAGATTTTCCCCCTGTGTTGCTGTGCTTTAAATTAGGTGATTATGAAGTTTTCAATGCAGTTAAGTGCAATTTATATTAAACTGAAGTATATCTTATTATTTCTGAGGCTGCGCTTGAGCTTTTGATTTCAGGTTGACGAATTATTTTAACAGTATTCTGCATATTAACTCGCTTCCTACAATGGATGCAAATGATTGAGAGATGGGACACAGCTGGTCAACTTGCCTACTGCAGGTTAACTGATACTGCAGTGCTACAAAGCAGAACAAGTAGATGTGAAAACTGTTCAACTTTTGCCAGCCCAGTATCTCTGCAAATATCTTCATGTATTTCTCACATAGGAGTTCTCAGCCAGATCCATCTGCTGATAGCTGGTGGCCAGCACCAAAACACTTACCGGCTATTAGGGTCCACAGAAGCTTGAGACCAACAGCTACCTTGAGTTGCTAAGTCCTTCTTAACAGGAGGCACTATTTCCATTTAAATTTGTATTAAGCTTTAATTTCTATGGTTATTTTAGGTTTCAGGGTAATTTTCCCTTCCTGCAATGTTGGTTTTGCAGACTCCATCCATGCGTGTTCTGCCACAATAGATGCCTGCTGGTACTAAGCTAACTAGTTTGAAGCTGGCTTAGGTTTCTTTCTACCACAGGGCACTCCCTGGCTGTCACATCCATACTGACTGCAATATATATGTACTGATAGCTATAGACAGGCTGGCACCATGCTATTCTTATGAGTACCAGCTATACCCACTCCTAGTTAAACCAGACAAAATTTCTCTTCCATTTGCCTACAGAAAGATTCGTTTGTGCTCTCCTTTCACGTTTCCCCTGGGAATGTGCTGCTGGAGCTCTTTATCTTCTCTTAAAATTTCTCTTTATTTGCTTTTACAGACACTTAACTTTTTTCCCCCTGTAACACTTAGGAGGAGAAAGGTAAAGCTTATGCAAAAGCTCATTCAAGGATGTTGGTTTTGAAATCATCTACTTCTTGAGGGGATACCCTAGGCAAATTCCAGGGAAGTTAACCTGTCAAACCTCATTAGCTCTGCCTTTTCAATCCATGATACATCTTTCTCTAGTCTCTTCAACATTTATTAACATAATTCACTTCATAATTTTTTTCCTAAATAAAATATGTAGGGCTTGATCTTACACTGCAGCAAAGTGGGTAGCATGCTCCAGCTGAAAATGCAGCCCCATATACTGCCGAAGAAGAGATTAGTTGGCAAAGATTTCTACATGCAATATCAACGTTGCAAAAATTTCTACACGCGATATCAACACTGAGGAGACATAAGCTAGCTTCATGCATACATCTAGTCTGTTTGCTCTTTATGCTGGAAAAAAAAAGTTACCATGAATTAAGACCCTCAAAACCAGAGGATATAAAGATGTTCAGCATGAGCCGTATAAACTTTGACACTGCATTGCTGAACATATTGTTATTGTACAGACTATGTTTCAGAAACAGGATTGTGTAAATAATACTTCCTGTTTTCACACTCTCAGGTATTCTGTATCTTTGTAACCAACATCCCAGAGCACTATTTTTTCCTTGTTTCTCATAAGGTCTCTTGCAAATAAATATTCATAGATAGTGAAAAGAAAAGACAGGGAATTTGTCTATGCGAGTAAAGAATGTTACAAAACCTCATGAATGTTTTCATTCCCAAGATGAGCAAAAAATTTTTGACTGATGCTCGTGGGCTCTCCTTGTAAAGTGAACCTCAGAAATCCTTTGCTCTTCACTAAGGTCTGTTGAACAATGAGTGAACTTTACAGAATTTATCTTTATTTAGCTGATCTGTTGTAAAGGCTGAAGCATACGTTTTATACATATTGAACTTCTGGTTAATTATTTTTTTACATGCATTAGCACTAGTTAAATTAATCCACATTAAGTGACAGCGATGTTAATGCTGTCCTGATTTAGTGGCAGTTATTATCATTCAGTATGTCTGAGTAGTGTTCCTAGGAGAAATCCTAGGACAACATATGCTTGCAACAGCAATGGGCAGTTAAATACATTGTACTACAATTATATTTTATATATGTGTGGAGAACTTTTCATCGAAACACTGCATTATGATTGAATACTGAATCATGTTCCTGCCAACAAGTGATGCATCAAATCAGTATGATTACAGTCAGGATTGAATCAGGAAATGAACTGTCAGAATCAATTGATGGTTATCCTGCTTTTGGAAATTTGTAGTTGCATCAGTCAGAAATGGACCTGAAAGTGTGGGCCAATAGATGTGAATGAGCTTCAGAAGATAAAAAAAATCACAGATCGGAAACTAAACACAATCTCAGAAATATTGTATGAATTACTTTAATATAAGCTGGTTTTAAATGCATTTTTAGATTAATAAATCCATCATGTAAATCACCAGCATAGAAATGGGAAAAGAAACACAGCAGAAAATTAATAGATCTTGCTTCTCAAATCATCACAAATGGAGATGGGTTCCATGCTTCTTCCCAGTGCAAGGTCTAATGATCCCAAATCCTGTTAATGTCTAAATACTCAGGTACTTGCCGGAAGTCTATGTAATAGCCAAAGACTTAGAATCTTGCCAGGAAACATTAGAAAGCTTCAATGATTCAAGGTATCACAGATTTTTTACGCAAGGGGGGAAATTAAATTTAGACACCAACGATATGGGGACCTCTTCCCTACTCCTTTGTTACAGTAGAACAGAAATACAAGGATGAGAAAGAACTTCCTTGCAGCAGCAATCTCTGCTTCCGGTCTTTGTGGTAGCTTTCTGAGGTGCAGAAATTTCAAGCAGGCCCTTCCAGACCCTAGAAAGGGCTGCCTCTGGGACGTGCCTAGCTGGCATCCTTCTTCCTTCAGCAGCCTCTCAGCCCCTGCTGCGCTGGCTCCTGTGTCAGTCCCACCCCTCTTCTCTCTGCCACATCCACTGCATGACAGCCTCTCCCCCTGGAAAGTGCTCTAGTGCAAGGGCAAGTGGGACTCTGCTCTTAAAAATAAACAAAATTTAAAAAGTGAGAACAAGAAAGTAAAGCAGATAATGTCCTTCAAGCTGGGTAACTCCTTTCTTTGGGAGAATGACTGGTAGGGGAAATACTGCTGCATCCCCTTCCATCCAGAAGCTCAGGGGAACCCTCACTTGCCCTTCTCTCTCTTCCATGAATTTAGTTCTCCCACTCATCCTATCAGCCCTGTATTGTTAACTGGTTCCTGTTGAAGTGACTTGCTTTCAGCAGAGGGATTGGTTGAGTCCCCATGATTGGAGGTTTTCAAGATGCGGTTGGTCAGGGCGCTAGATAATCTCCTCTATGCTCCCTTTCCTCTGAAAGGTTAGACTAGATGAGTTTTGAAGGTCCCTTCCAACCAGGGCTGTTCTATAATTCTATGACCTTTTTCAGGACTTAACTGAGCCAGGAGAAGTATGACTCTGAAAAGGAATGATATGGCATTCATGTATAAAAGTGAGTATTGGGTTCTAATTTGTGCCACAATAACTGAATCAGCTTTCTGATCTACATGTGCCTTGAATAAATGCCGTATAAATGCTGGAGCAAGGAATGGAAGCTCTCTCCTCTTCCCCAGATGTGACCCCAACACTAGAGGGCTACACCACTGACTCTGTCAGTCTATTTTCCTTCTCTCTCTTTTGTCTCAAGTGTGTTCCCCCTGTCACACAGCACAGAGACATGTGGGTGTAGCGCTCATCTCAGAGTCATGAGATGTAGAGATGAAAGGTTTTAGGAAGCAGAAAGAGCTTATTTCATCACTAATCCTAGAGCTGTCCTGCTAGAAAGAGGCTGCCACTGCATGGCTTGGCAGAAAGCCCTTGTTGCTTCTTCACCTTGGCTGCTGGAAGTTGTTCAAGAGAAAGCCAGAAGAAAGGGAGCCTCAAGCAAAGAGCTTGATGGGACAGCTGAATGTCTTTAGTAGGGAAACCACATGCTGAAGGAAAGACAAGTTCTCAGAAACTGGCCCCAGCAGGGATAACACTTCTGGCAATCCAAGGTCTGCTGTGCAGCCCCAAGCTTGATGAGGCGACAGCTCCAGGGACTAGGAGAGTGATGGAGCCTGCTGTGGTCCTGCAAACAGAAGCTGCCTTGTGTCACAGAGCACCTGGGTGGTATTTGGATATAATGGCCCTAGGTTGATCTGGGTACCTTCAAAAAACTGTGATTTGTGAATCACCGAAGCACCAAAGTGCAAGCATGGTCCCAGGGAGAAAAAATGGCTGCTTTTTGCACCAGACTGGGATTGAAATGATCTCCTGGTCCAAGTATAATTCCTCTGCGTGCCAGCAGCATGCCCAGACCTTCATCCCATATGTCTGTAGAGCACAGTGACCCAGTCCTGTTGGTGTTGGGACATCGTGTCTCCCAGAAGGTAAAGTTGCATGGCAGGAAGGAATCTCATGCCCTAGCAGTTAGGACATCTAGCTGGATGCAGGAAATCTTGGAATTTGCTACTAACTTTTCCTTTGATAGTGTATATATTTTATGTTAGACACCTGTTGGATAAAAAAGAAACCATTGCAGAGTGTGCTGGAGGAGAGAGATCTATACCAAGCAACATGACATTGCTGAAAATATATCAGTGAAAGAGGAAGGTAATAGAGGTAGCAAGTGTGCAACAGTTAATTTGAACTTCTCAGTACTGGCATCATGAATCTCTGCCACTTACGGCTGTGTTAAGCAGTGTTACACAGTTTCCCTCCCACAGACCTTAGAATATCAGAAAAAACCCCCAGGAAATCTGATGTGTGGATCTCAAAGACTGTCTATTGGGACCAATATAACAACTGTCAGGAAAGGGATTCAGGACTAATGTGCTTGAAGAGTATTTCCTCTCCCTCTGCTTATAGAATCAGTTACTTACAAAACATGGAAAAATGCAATGCAAAACCTAAATATTTGTGGAAATATTTACTGTTAGAGTTTCCCAGATTTGAGCCATGTCTGAGATGTTCGTGTGTGGGGAAACATCTGTAAATGGACATTTCAAATAACAAAATGAACATTGCAATAGGATTCACTGATCAACACAGCAGATAGATCTTATTCTTAAGTGTATTAACAGTGTAGGGCCTTTTTGCACATTTTCCTGTATCCTCATAGTATAAGATGTTTACATGAGACAAGCTAATCAAATTAATCTATTTTTTTTTCAAAAGCAGCATCTTAATATTTTGTTCCTAAATCTTGGTTTAGATGACATGCCGAATAATCTGATACTAAAACTTATTCTTTAGAAGCTCACTTGCTTCTACGATGAATAAATATGTGCTGGGCTAAGTTCTTCGGTTCTCCAGTTCTGTGACTGGTTTACATATAACTGGTGACGTGGGACCAATTTGTCACGAAGATTCTCAGTGAAGTTATAGGAGGAAAAATGAGGACCAAAGCAGAAAGGAGATAAGCATTTGCAAATCACGCCTAGGACACCAGTTTCGCAAAGAGCTCTACTGACTGCAAGCAGTCTTGCTGACTCCAGTTGAACTCCTAACAGTGTTCCAAGGTAAACATGTGCCCAAGGCATTGCTGGACGTAAGTGTTGATCAATAAATCATCATTCAACACAACTACCATGATATGGCAAGCCTGCAGGAAAAGCACAACTTAAAAGGGAGAAACTTCAGATGAGAAATGCTTATTTTTTTCAGTGTTAAATTGTTCAGAAGTAATTGAAAAGTGCAGGTGTTCTATTTACATTAAGAAGAAGAAGAAGCATCCACCTCAACAGAAGATGCAAATACAGTTGTTTCAGTGGTTCAAAATTAACAATGTTGAATTCTCTACCAAACCCCCTCAAATACATGATTACTTGGAGATATATATATAGATAGATATAGATATAGATATAGATATAGATATAGATATAGATAGATATATAGATACAGATATAGATATGAAAGAGGGATTTTATTGATATGGCATTTGACCACTGAGCGTGGCAAGCCAACCACCGTCCTCTAATCCACAACATGAAGACAAGAATAAACACTGTTTTCACTAGGAAGTGACTAGGGACTTATTGCTTTAAAGCATGACCAAATTATCACATTATCAAAATATCCATAAACACATCCATAAATACTCATGTCTGCACTTAGCTTTAAGTAGATGAAAGAAAAGTGGAATAAACTCAGATCAGAGTGAAAAAACAGGTAGGGGATTAAATCCTGTTACCTGCTTGGGCTGAATAGCAGATTCTGTATCACCAGAAATGTCGTGAATGATGTGCACAAGTAACCAAGCCATGGGACTCCCAAATTTTTTAGTGTTGCTTGGGGTTACCACCAAGATTTACAAGTGAGGCATCCTCTGCTTATTCTATGTGCTAGCCTAACTCATTTAAACTAAGAAATCTGGACTTGGACATATCCCTGTGAAGAGAGGCTTGAACCTGGTTTACACTGATCATGGAAGATCATTTAACCATAAGTATATTGGAATAGATGGACAGAGGGAGGGGAAATGGAGCAGACAGGAAGGAGATACTGCAGTGTTAGCTCTGCCACTTCTTTGTTGGGAAAGAAAGGACTACACCACCCTCAAAACTTGGAAGAAAGCCTCAGTGCCTAATTCCAGGAGAAAGGTCGTGGTTATGACCACCAACTGGAGATAAACATCAAGAGTCCTGTGAGGAATAGGACTTAACCTACAGCCTTCCTACCAGCATTGCCTCCCTCAGCAGCTCTGGCTTCTTGCGTGGCATGCTGGTTTCTGCAAATCCCATTCCCAGACTCTTTAGTTTGACTGTGTTTTCTGCAAAGAACCTGCTTCTGCCTAGTTCACAGCTGTCAGCTTCACTAGGCAAAACTGCCTGGAAGCTAAATGCTGCAGCACTCAACATACAAGGGCCCTTGTGCATCAATCCAGAAAGTATTGTTTTCAAATAGAAAATCAGAACATACACTCCTTCGTACACATTGAATATTGATCTGATTTCTGAAATTGAAAATGCACAACCTGTTTCTTTCAGAAGAAATATCTGCTCATGAAATACTACTTTTCCTGTGGAGCTGAATAAATGAACTCACACCTCTTCAACACCAAGTTTGCAGGAGGAAGGGGATTGTTTCTTTAGTTTCTGTGAGTGATCGGTCTACTTGTTTTTGAAGTAGATACTAAATTTCAAATGAAAAGATCTAGTCAAAAAAACCCCAAGGTACTTATCAATAATTCTAACCCTAAAAGTGTCTCCTCTCCTCTCCTCTCCTCTCCACTCCTCCGTTTAAGATTTGATGTGTCTGCTTCCAGCTGGTTTCTGGGAAGAAAATTTTTCAGCTTAAACTTTTTAAGCAGCAATTGTTTAACCAAGTCCAGTTCCAAGTGATTAACAGCCTTTATAATGTAGCAACAAAGCCTGTATGTTTAGAAAAAGATTATATATTTACCCACTGAGAATAAACACTGAAATATTTATGGCAAGACATAAAATCATAAGTAGCTATTGCATGTAAATCAAAATTTAACCCACTAGCAAAAGTAATTGCTTTTCCACTATATTTCAATTGATAAAAATTATTAATAGAAATATTAATTATTATGGCAACACAGTATGAATTATATGTGGATTAGTTTTTAGCCAACTCTCAAAAAATTTGGGAAGTTCCAAATATACTTAACGTATTAAAAAATATAATTTTTCTCAAAATAAAAAGAATCAGAATGCTTTTTTTCTTCATTAACATTTCAATTCAATAAGGCCAAACATGCCATGAAACCCATGGTCTACTGGATTATTTATGAAACTAAGTTTATTCTTCCCATCTTTGCCACAAATAGTATTTTTGAATGAGAATTTCCCAGCCATTTTAGCTATAAGACAGAAGTTCACCTTTTTCTTTCACTGAGGTCAATTTTAGAAACTTCCATCCCATTTCATCACAAATTAACATTAGACCCAGGCCTAGCAAAGACATCCTCACTGCCTAACACCCAACTTAATATGTCCTTACTTTCTATACAAAAGACAGGCAATTATGTTTACCACAGGAAGAAAGTGTTCTGTATTCAAGTTGTCCCCAGCCTTGGGTGCAAAGGTAAATGAGTACTATTAGCTCAACTTTATGGATTTGAAATATAAAGCTCTTGACAAAATAGACCAGATTCTTTGGTTACACTGAATAAACCTTGTTACATGAATAGATACATTCTTTTTAGTGGGATTTAATGGTGAATCATTACTCATTTTGAATAAAGAGGTAATGAGTACAGCAACCATCTGTCACAATTTCACTTCCCACAGCAGGGATTAAGCATAAAATTGTGTTAGCAATTTTGATATTTCACCTCATGTAATGTCCAACTCTGGGCATACCATACAATTATCCAGAAAGTGGCCCAGTAGTCAAAAAGTTGTCATGCCTTTTCTTAGAGAAATTTAAAATATCATACATAAAAAAAGAAGGTATCTATCACTACGTTGTTATTTGATATAAGGCACACAATACTCTGTGCCTTTTCCCTTCCTATCAAATCTGTTTTCATGCAGAATGAGCTGGAAGACTGATCACTATGACCTTCAGTATCTGTGAAATCTGATGAAATCCATTGAATTTACAGACATTCTGAAAACACACAGGATTTTAGAAATGTTGTCATACTTTGATTATAATTATTGTCTGTTTGTACATAGTTACAGTCTCTCTTCTTCACTTTTGAACTAGAAATTATTGCAGACTAAACTAAAAAATTACTAATAGAGAGCAGACTTTACACCTCTGGTAATGATCCTCAGCCTCCTATTGTGGAGAAGCTGCAGGGACTGGAATAATGAGCTGGACTAAGGCTAAAGTTTTGCCAGTTTGACGACATCAAATTTTGTGAATCAGAGCTTGAAATTTAAAAAAAAGAGTGAAAAAAATAATATAATTGTCTCGAAACCAGAAAGACAGGATTGTCTCCAAACCCAAAGAATTATCTTAGGCAATTTCTTGGTATTAATTTATCTTCTTTCCCTTCCCCTCTTCCCTTCATGAGATAGTCCTGCCTGCTTCTGAGATTTACTTGTGCCTAACGGATCTGTTCTAACAGGTTCTGTTCTCCACCTCCACAGCTCATCCCAAGGCAGGGTGGTCCGTAGGGGTTGTATCTGGAAAATGCACAGCTCAGGACTCCAATGAACCTTGAGGTGCTGCTCGTCCCCTTCCTTTCATTGACTGAGAGCACTTCTAGGTGCCAAGCAGAAGAAAGGCAGAACTGCCCTGCCTGCCTCCTGAGCAGTCCAGACAGTTGCTTCTGCCCAGAAAATAGGCATCTGGAAAATGAAGTTTTTTCCTCAAACAAGCCTAGTACTCGTTAAAAGAACAGCATTTCTTCCATGGTAGATGCTGACTTCTGAAAGAGGCTAAGTCTCAAGAAGAACCCCAAGCTTGTTAAAGCAGAAGTAGGTGGTGTACCTTAGGTGCAGATGTAGATGTGCACAAGCTTCTGAAATTCTCAGTTTTAGAGAATTTGGATTTAGATAATTCCTTTTTAGAAACAGGACACATCTATGAGATCTCGATTCTGGTTCAAAGCTGAGTGTTGGAATGCCAAAAGCTAAAGAGAGTCTAGAACTTGGGCTTAGATATTGTAGACCAGAATGGCTCTCCTGGACAGCAGCCGCGTGAAAGATGGTCTTTCCCATGTCATCAAATGAGAAACCTCCCATGCTAGTGAGTAATGTAATGAGCTTACAATCAGGGGGGCTTTTGCAAAAGCAGTGGCCAGTATGAGAAAGAAAAAGAAAAAGATATAAAATTGCCACCTGATCCTACCAGAGATCAAAGAATTCCAGCAAACAGTGGATACTGTTGTGCTTTTGCACTTGTTAACTGATTGCACGAGAGGAAAGACAAAGGAGAAAAGCTTAGTCTGGGCATCTGCTTCTCTGTGAACTGTGACAAAGACATGAAGAGGCATTTACTTGTTATCATCAGCCCAGGGAGAGCCGTTCTGAGAATGGAAATGCTAATCATCAATCTCCCTGTGCATGCAATGTCTCTGTTTAATAGCTGATAGAGCGTCTCCAAAGGGGCTTTTTTTTGCTCTTTGTTTAAAATGACATATAACGGACCTGGACTTATCAGTGTCTCTAAATGCATTTTCTGTGCTTTATCCTTACTAAGGGATTTAGTCCGTTCTAATGAATATGTGCAGAATTGATTTTGAGCTTGGTATAATTTAATCCATCAATTTAACATTAAATTAATATGCGAAGGGGGTCTCTTTGTGGATGAAAAACAGAAGGGGAACATTCTTATTAATTTAAAATGGACTTGAGAAATGGAAAGAGGCTGCTGCTATTAGTATCTGCCACAGGGCTTAACCACTGGTTGGTGAGTTACCTCGTGTGAATACTGCAGCCACTAAAGCCACGGCAGCAGAGAGATCCTTGGCACTCACAGAGCCTGGTGCTCGGGAGGCTGCTGTCACCCCTCTGGGAATCAAACTGCTGAGTGATGTCTTGCCAGGAACTCTGGTGGTTGAAGGCTCCTCACCATCCTCCCACTCCAAATGGTTGTCTGCAGACCACCACTCCCCAGAGAGTTTTTCACATGAAAGAAGAGTCCAAATCAAAGCCATGTTCCAAGTGCTGTTACATGTTTGTGATCAGATTTCACAGCTGACTCCCAGTTCTTGAATTGGACAAATGCTGAATAGGAAGATACCTGGAACAGGACGCTGTGCAGCATCATCAACCAGAACAGTTTAAACAATGCTTGTAATTCACCTATGGAGATCTAACAGGACCCACAAAGATGGCACATAGCAACAACTAAAGATTAAAAATTAATGATATAATTTTTAACAAGGAGATGCAAGAAGGGCGCTGGGAGATGCAGCAAATTTGTTCAAAGCAGCATACTTTTAAAAAATCTTTATCAAAGGAATATTTTAATCACTCCTTTATTTTCCATTGGATAAGGTCAGACTAACAGGCCTGTTAACAGATCTGTCTGGATTCCCATTTTTAACCAGCAGCAAAGTACTAGAAATGCTGGAAGACTGGGACTGCCTTTCAGCTACTGCTGAGAATAACCCAGGAGGTTCCTTAGTTTTGCCTTCAGCAACACTTGGGACCCATGTGGTCTACACTTGCTGAGCCTGTGGATAGTTTTTAAAGTTGCCATTAGATTCCTCTGGGATTCTGGATAGAGAACAAAGTTTTTGACCATCATTATATAAGATGACTATATCATCTGCCTCTTGCTCTTAAGAGCACGAGTTCCTAAGAGCAGGAAGGTGGTAACAGAAACATGCTGGAGCTGATCCAGGAGACCCAGAAATACTCCAGAGAAATGTAACAAGCCAAATCAGTGGTTTAGACCAGCTTTCACATGAAGGGAGACAAAAACAAACTAGGCTTCCTAGGCTTAGACAACAGAAGATATAACGAAAAATAACAGGGAAAAAATATTGGTTTATCACATCCAAGTAATCCAGTGACAACCAAACTAAGTTATCAGTAAGAATTTAAAATAAATGAGTTTTTTTCATAACACATAATTACATTTCAGAATGCATTGCCGTAGGGGGTTGTAGGAGGTAAAACTCAAATTCAGAAACACACTCGAAAGAGTAGTGAGCTGATTCGTGAATATGAATGTTTTAACCAGAGGTTTGGCTGCTCAAGTACAAATCATAGAGTAGAAGCATTTAGGTTACTGTTACACTTTGTGCAAGGCATCTTTTCCTTTATCAAGTCATCAGGGCTTTTTTCCTTATGTGGCATCTGCTGATTTGCAGCAGAAGTATGAACACTTCATGAAGAGGGAATGCAGATTCCAGGGTGGGAATGCACTGATAAGTAGCATGAACCCTGGATAGAAAGAGTGGATGGTCCTTACCTCTCTCCTAATAATATATGGATGTTTTATCTTGCAGTATTGTTATTCTAACACATTAAACTGTAGAAAGACTGATTTATATCACAAGCAAAGCAGGAGGATGCTTTCTCTTGAAATGATTTAATCTCATTTAATAATTTTATCTGTTCAGGTACACATCAGTTCAGAGAACTGTCTATGAGAGAGTGCCAGTGAAAGCAAAAATTGGAAAGCCAACTAGAGTGGAACAGATACTGCCTCACGAAATAGAAAGGACGCATAGAAAAAATGTGAACAGCAGAAGAAAGTTAATGGCCTTTGGGTCCCTCAGCTTTAACTACATAGTGAAAATGTGGTGGGTGTCAGATGAAGCACTTTCTGCCCACAGAATACTGCAAGTCACATGCAAAATGGGAATGAGAAAAAGAAAGGGGATCAGAAAGGAGGACTTTTCACTGCCTACAGCTCCTGTATATAGCCCATAACACTTTGGCAAGGCACTTGTCACCAAGACTAGTCCTCCTTGGAAGGGGCAGATCCTTCAACACTGTCACACTTTTTTGGAGAAGGAGCCTTGTTCCAGCAGCTTTGAGCAGAGGGGTGCAAACCACTCTCCCTTCATTCCCTCCCCGTCACTGCTGGTACATACTCAACCCTGCAATTCCAGTACTTCTGGAGGTGAAACAAATGTGTGATGGTGGCAGGCCTTCATTTTTTTGTGTTTTCTTCTGAAATTCCCCTCTGCCACTTTTCAACATGTATGCTTAAATGTGGCAATAAGGGGGAAGATTCATCTGCCTTGAGAATTGGCTGCAATAAATGTTTCTGGAAGAAAATTTTTAGCAGACCCTTTACAGTTCTAAATATATTCAGTGGCCCCTTGCAAAACCCAGCTCATTACCTCATCACCTGGTGTGTGCTTTTGTCATTGCAAAATTGCTCTCGTGTTGCACTTATTCAAGAGCTGCAAGCACCAGCACATTACCTGCACTCAGTTTGGCCCATGACTTGCCATCATCACGGCTGCTCAGGTTGGTTTTGCTTTTTGGCTCTAATCCTCAGAAGAGGTGGTAGTGTCTTGCCAGCAGATTTGCTAAGACAGTAAAAAAATCCCTGCTTGAAAGTCATCTGCCATCCACTGTGTGCACCCTGGTCTTGTGCACTGCCCATTTGGGAACAAATCCAAAATCACACCAGCAGCAGAGACGTGCTACAGCTGGGGCACTGGAGGAACAAACACTGCTGAATTTCTTCTGCCACTGCCAGAAATGGGAGGAAGTGGAGAGATAATTTATTTTATCTCTGTGACACCTATGTCTTCTGTTTTCCAAAGGTCTGTCAAGCCCACCTTTCAGAGGAAGATCTGGAGAGGGGAAGGTGAAGAGTTTGGGTTCAGTTACAGGGAGCAATGGGGACCTCCCTCTGGTACTTGGGAAAAAATGTCAACCTGACCAGAGAGCTGTGTGGGTTTACAATGTTCAAAGCTCTTTGTGCTGCTGAGGACTTTGAGCTACCTCTCATAATGGTCCAGTCCATTAAACCTGACCAGTTAGTTTCTCTGAGAGCATTTGGCGCAGGACTTTGACAACAACCTTTTGGAAATCTCAACCCCTGTGTCCTCAGGATATCCCTAATCTCAAGGCTTTTGCTCCTTCAAAGAACTCCACCAAATGCAGATTCCATGGCTTGTCTTTGCAAGGGCTGAGCCTTTCACTTCGCACGACATTTATGCGTGTATTTCCCAATTCTAGTCTTTTGTACAATTCCTTGCAATTTTCCTTGTGCAAATGTCAAGCTGTTGTTTCTTGGAACACCCTGGGATCCTTTTTCAAACCCGATGCCATATTTGTCAGCTTTCACTTCTCTGATACTGAGGAAAATTTAAGCACAGTTTATTGCACCACAGATAGGACAATTTCATGTTTAAATTTTCTTAGACCTCTGCAGTGAGTGCTGTCTACTGCTGACAACCTTTTACTAGTTATTTTATTGATTTGCCAAAAATCTTTAAGTTCCTTCAGAGTAAGAGTACTCCTCTTGCATGTTTCCTGAAAAGAGAGGTTGTCACACTGTCACACTTTTTTTTTTTTTTTGCAATGAACTCTGAAGCAAAGACTATTTTCTCTTCTTGTTCCAACCTCATTTCCTGAATGCTTTTATTGAAAGGTGATTCTCTGGTAAGCTCTCTGCTGTGGGGAATATTTAAAAATATTTTGAAGTATTTTAATTCTTTTATATATGTGCTATTAACTTATTATTAATTAAATCTAGTTTCTGTTAATATTATATTTCAATCTATTCTGTCCTGCATTATTTTGGTCGCCAGAGTCAAGGCTCCATTTTCATTTGGTTGTTTGAATGTCAGTTCCAGTTTTTGAAGGATTCCAGTTTAGTACCAGTAATCCCCTTACTCTAATGTTTTTTCGTTCTAATTAGGAGTGGGTGAATTTCCTTAATAGATTGTATAACCATACCCTGATTTTCTGATAGGGGCCTATAATAATACAGTATTATTTATCCTCACAACATAATATTAAAAACACTGTTATTTTTCTTTTTTACCTATTCTTTTTCTATGCAAGTCAGTTTTTCACCATCTTCTCCCTGAATAAATGCTACTTTCACAGACAGAACTGTGCAGGTAAGTTTTATGTAAGTGTCTTTAAAAGGATGACAGCATGGCATGGGAATCACAGAGATGACAAAGCTTTGAAAACAACTGGAAAGATTCCCTTTTGAACTGCAAAGGTATGCAGTTCAAAATTTTCGAAGGGTAGCTGATTTTCTTTTTTTCCAGCCTTGCTGCCTGAGTACACTGGGAGAGGAACACAGTGGCACTTCCCTGTTTTTCAGGGATGAGACTGTGCTTGAAACCAGGTGACTAGAGAGGCAAAGCTGTAGCATGGAATCACTAAAAGTCTGTTAAATACTTAATCTCCGGAAATATTATTTATGGAAAATTGGGGTTTCTTTTCCATAATGCCAAGGGTGTATCTATTGAAGGATTTCCCATGGAACTGTAAGGCATACTGCATTTACTGGAAGTCATAGCACAGCTCCATCAGTGGCTGGGATGCTGGAACAATGGAGAGTCCATTATCTGTGCTGTGACAACACTGAGTGAAAAATAGAGCTGAGAGCAACCACTGTAACTAGGCAAGACGCGTGGTGGAGTTCTGCTATGTGGACAACACCTTAGATACTACACCCCAGCAGTGACCATTATCCCAAAATTATAGTAAACCTTTCAAATTAGTGAGAGCACATAGCCATGGAAGATTTGATATAGTGCAAGTCACTGTGTTTCCAGCCTGCTGAGAATGTGATGTGTAGTGGATGCTAGAAGAAAAGCAGTTGACTGACTTGGCTTATCTCAAGTTCTGCCTCACTACTGAGAAGATGAAAATATAACCTGAGAAGATCCATATGGTTGAAGAACTTTGTGAAAAACACATAATGCCAGATACGTTATCGAGAAGCCACCTGTCTAAGGTAGGGGAACAAAGATACCTATGACTCCACTGGATTTGACCTCACTAGCAGCCAGAGCTCAGGAGAGAGGCTGAAAGCTGGCTGACCCAGAAACATCAACTCAACCAGAAACATCACTGGCTTGTTCAGTGCAGCCATGAGGCTTCCAGCAGCTTCCAGTGGCACTTGACCCTTTGCAGTGTGGTGCCTACAGATAAGAGACCGTGCCACCAGAGTGCTGCTGATGGAGTGGTCCCTCCCTACCCAGAAGTAAAACAGGAGGGAATGATTCAACTTTGTGCAGCCTGGATGCTCTACTGGAAAGTGTTCCTGCCCATGGTTGTGGGGGTGTTGGAACCAGATGATCCTTAAGGTCCCTTCTGACCCAAACCATTCTATGATTCTAAACTTCCTACAGACTGTCCCTAAGAGCCTCTTTTCCTTTGGTTTAAACTGCCAGTGAACTATCTCAAAGGATGCACATGGTGGCACAGGTGACACGTACCAGCAGATAAATCTAGGGCTCAGTCCTTTCTGTGGGATGGGATGAGAAAGGCCTGCTTGGGGCCGTGGTTTGAGTGGTGCACAGAGGGTTTTCTGTGTTGGGGGGAAAAGAAGTTCATAGCATGCTACAAATGACTGAAGAGAGTAACAAGTCAGGGAAGGAAGCTGGATTTGAATGTAAATGAGAAATTGTTTATAGCCCCAAACTGTTAGACTAGCTAAAAATATTGGGTGCTTTGTAGTCCCATGCTTTATTTAGCTTTTAAAATACTTGTAGGCTTTTAATTTTCTTCTGCATCCAGTAAGGCTAGAAACGACCATCTTCTTTTTCTTCTCTCCTGGAAAGAAAGGAAGATTCCATATATATTTGCAGCCTCTGTAAGGGGAAGCTTTAAAAAGAAAGCAGTAATGGAACAAAAAGGAAAATCACAAGCTGGCACTGCTGACCTTTGATCTAGGAGAATCAAGATCTACACAGATTTCCTCCTGACCTTATGGCAAATAATTTAGCCACATAGGATAAAGCTGGCAGAAAACTGACAGGTCACTGAGAGAGTCCTGCACACTGTAGACAACTACACAAGATACCTCTATCAACATTTATTTCAGACTCTTTTACAACATTATATAGGTGTTTTGCCCTCCACAACTATTAGAGGGCTGTTCCAGAACCTTGCTTCTCTGGTGCTTAGAAATCTTTTTCTAATTTCCAGTCTAATTTTATTCATGACTGGTTTATACTAATTTGTTCTTTGCTAACATTATCTTTTTCTTAAATAGCTCATTTCCTTCTGTGGCATATATCCACCTGCTGAATTTATACAGTACAGTCTTAACTCCTCTTGCCTTTCATTTTTCCAGGCTAAACAAGACAACTTCTTTTATATTTCCTTTTGTACTCCAGGCTGCCTGCTGTCTTAGCCATCCTTCTTGACATTTTTTGCACTTATTCCTGATTAACTATTCACTTTTTTTTTCCCCTCAATGAGTGGCCAGAAATATGTATAAAAATTTGTGGAGGATCTCACCAGGGCCTTACATAATACATTAATATTTAAATTTGTATTTAAAAAATATTTTGCTTGACAAATTATTTTTTTTCATTCTTTCTCTGTTCATCTCATAATGCTGTGAATCCTGGTTTTGAATACCACAGCTACGACTCTAAGTCCCCTGAAATTATGAAGCCATATTCTGACAAAATAGTGCTATCCTTAAAAGTAGCTCTGTTCTGAAAATCTGCTATAGAGCCATCACTTTGTGCACTTGTGTGGTTACAGAGCTAGATATATATCCTGGTGAAAAAATAAGGAAACTTAAACTGTTCATCTATTTGGAATGTCTGCGATAGAGCATCTTTTATGTATGTCCTTTGATTCTGGTTGCAAACCCAAACATTACTAGACAATAAGAGTTAGAAGAATGAAGAGAAGTGATTTGGCTTGATCTTTATATCTACTGACTGGAGAAAGGTGGACTAAACAAAGGTGACTTCACTTTTAAGAGATTAGGAGAAAAATGTTTAAAAATCCCATTAACATGAACACAAATGCTTCCTGTGCTGCATAATATATTGCTGCCACTAAATTTTTTTCAGATACAATCTCTTTTCAAAATTATCCCTTGACCAGAATTTTTGATATCAACACCCTTTAATAGAATTTCCAATATTTACTCTATACTAAAAATTGTAAAAAACATAGCTAGTATTACACAAAACCTTATTTTATTTCAGTAAACAACTATGTCTTTCTTTTTTTTCAAGACTTTTGTGTGAAATGGCATAACACAAGACACTTGAGCCAAATAGGTTTAGTAAAGCAGTGCTTATGGGAAAAAAATGTGGAAAAAGGCTAGAGCCTTGCCAAATAAGAGGGACAGTAAAATAAACAATCCATTCCATGAAGTATATAAAATCTAAAGTACTTAATTTTTTTAATGAAGAAATAGCACAAAATGTATGGGATGATGGTTCTAATGCTTCCCGTGCTTAGGAAGACTCAAAAACTATAAAAGTGTAACTTCCATTAGTATGTAAGTACTGTGAAGAGGCGGGAAGCAGGATCGCTGATGAATATCCATAAAGACAACCACATCTCAGGTATCCCTTTCTTTTCTAAGCTAGCTTTTATTTCTAGATTTTGATTTGCTTTGGGTTTTTTGAGGGGCAGAGGGTAGGATGTTATTGATCTTTTTAAAGTTTCTTTTTCAACTGATGCACAGTCACCTTAAAGGGAATTGAAGTAGTCTCTCCTTTATCTGTAACTGGATTTTAAAGTCTGCAGGTGAGCAGAAGCCTGACTGATGGAATACAGCATCAAACCCAGACACCCTTGTGAAAGTTTAATGCTTGGAACATGGATGAATGACCGGTTTTGCAAGCACCCCCTGGTACCAACACTACTGGTGTTGAGCTGTTCTTAGTGATCTCCCTAAGGAAGGCTGAGTTCAGACAGAGTGAACCCACACTGCCAGGGGTCTTTGCATAGGTTAACGTAATTATCCTGCCAGACTCTCTCATGCAGAGAATGTGGGGCTCTAGGAGGTTTTAGATAATGATGAGTAAGACATGGGAGGTTATATAAGTTAGTATTTCCTGAGTCAATAGAAAGAGAGACTTTTTTCTGCATGCAGTGTGTGACAGCTTAGATCTACCTACGAAAATTGTGGGGACACTGATCATCTGCCACAAATGAAACTCAGCAGCAGCTCTGGGAAAAACTGTTCATATGGAGTCAGTGAGAACACTCAATATGAAGGATTTTCCCTGCTGTCCAAAGGTAGTGCCCACTCAAAAAGCCATCTTCATGGAACGAAAACCCAGAGACCAAGTGTTCAGAGATTCATATAAGAGTCCTAGCAGGATCCTGAGCAATATATTTAAACAGGAGGACAAAGGCTGTCACTGAATCACTTTAATTCTGTCTTCTGAAAGCTTATGACTGGCAGGACATTGGCTGTGATTACAGCATGGTAAATTGAATGGCCAGATAACCTTCTTTGAAATCCAGAAGACTCCAGAGTAAAATGCCCTCATTGCAAAGCAGCTCTAACTCATTAAGTGAGTGTCATGAAATTCCTCAAATAATAAAAAAGATTATCCCTCCCTGGTGTTAAGGAGTGCTGTTCAATAGTTGAGAGCCATCTGTGTCCGTATTTCTGTGCTGAAATGGACAAGCAATCACCACGACTCTTCACAGAAAAAACAGGATTGCTTTATTTGGCTTAGAGGGAGAATGTCATTGCTCTGTATCCTCTGTACCAGTGTGTATCTTCCTAGATCCCTGCCCAAAAGGCAACTGAGTTGTCTCCCAGCCAAGATAAGCAGCCACCATGGCAGCCTCGAGCCTGTGAGAAGCAAGCCCACTTCTTCATCATCGCAGAAGTGAGGTACTGTGGTGAGCACTGACATACTGAAAGGTATCACCCATAGTAGTCCTGCAGTTATTGGAGGTGTAGTCTGGTCTGTATCTCTATAGAAGAAGAGCATTTGCCACCCCTGGAACCTTAGAATTGATTCTCAGTGTCTCTAAAATACTGAATCACAAGTACCTGGACTGGGAGTGCCTACTCCTACAAAGCCACAGTGTCACTTTGCCTTCTCTCTGCAATTATATTTCGACACTCAACTTTCTAACACTGTGAAGAAAGACTGCCAAGGAAGAAATAAGAGTTTACCTTCACCTAAGTGTCATATTTTTTACACTTGATGAAACAGGACAAACAGAGCTGTGTAGGGGGACGTGAGTTACATAACTCTGGGAAGTCTTCTGCAGTCTGAATCTGGGGTTAACAAGGTCCTGACGGTCTGGAGGAGGTTCCATCAACTTGTGTCTGCCTTCCAAGCAGGCTTTGCCCCCATCAGCCCTGTTTGCAACTGAGTCACAATGGAGATAAAGAATTATCTAAATGCTGTTGCTCTATGATCTCTGTCTGCAAACCTCATGGCATGCCTGACTTTTGATCAAGTCATGCCCACAGAGCCAAACTCCTCATGCTTTTGTTGTTGGGACATGCTTTTGTACTGCAGCCCTCCTGCAGCAGCAGCCCAGGGAGAGGCATTTATCTGGGGATTTTCTCCAGGAGTTGTCAAAATTAGGGCCAGGTTTATGAGCAGCCACAGGCACACAGAATGATTGGCTCTTCAAGCACAAGGGCATCCGTGTTCTGCCCACTGACAGCTGGACACAAGACACTGCTTGTAGTGACAGAACAAGGGGGACTGGTTTTCAACTGAAGGAGGGTGGATTTAGGTTGGACATAAGGAAGAAATTTTTTTGTGATGAGGCACTAGAACAAGCTTCCCAGAGAAGTTGTGGATGCCATATCCATGGAAGTGTTCAGGGTCAGGTTGGATGGGGCCTTGAGCAACCTGGTCTAGTGAAAGATGTCCCTGTTCATGGTGAGGACGTTGGAAGCTGCTACTTTATGTTAATGGTTTTCAAGTTGTTTGATATTTTCCTTTTTACAGTAAAATTCTAATATGATGTCTTCAAAAAAAATATAGAATCATAGAATCATGGAATCATAGAATCATAGAATGGCTTGGGCTGGAAGCAGCCTTGAAATTCATCTAGTTCCAAACCCCCTGCCATGGCCAGGAACACCTTTCACTTGATGAGGTTGCTTAGATCCCCATCCAACTTGGCCTTGAATGCTTCCAGGGATGGGCATACCTGTCTCTTGCAAATTTTCTCTTTAGAAGCTTGTTTTAAGTTCCTTTTCAAAAGCCTTCTTATTTTCTGAAATTCTGAGGTTTGTTTGCTCTATGGGATTTTGAATTTGAATATATTGTGGTTACTATTACACTGTGGCCTTTTTTTGTCTTGTTCATTCTCTGACTAAGAACCAAGAACCAGTCATCTCTTTGTGTCTAAAATTCAGAAGACATCATGCCCCTTGCACAATTCATCCAGTTTACAGAGGAGCAAGTGGACTCATTGATTATTTCTAGGTTTTCTCTCTTTAAAACTTTCTTAACTTTCCATAACACATCAACTTTAATGACCATTCTCATAAGTTACTTGTACTATAGTCCCAATACTATATGATTTTAAAAAGACATTCAATTAAATTCCTTAGGTATATGATAATTAATTATATATTTAATGACTTTGCCATATTAACTCTACACTTTAAACCTGGAAAGTCACTCCTTCACAAGCTAACTTGATGCATATCCAACTAACTACAAGAGCCTACTGGCATTTCTTCTACTAGGTTGTTTAAAGTCTGTCAGTCCTGGTTCATCTCCCGCACTTTCCTCAGATTTGTATAGCAATAAGTCATATTTGGGCTTAGTCAAGTTGTCTGTTTATATGTTTCCTAATAAAAAGGTACTTTTTTGACACTTTTCTTGAATTTTACTGATTTGAGTCTGTCTTTTTCCCATGTGTACAGCATGTATCTAGAATCAGAGAATCATTCAGGTAGGAAAAGACCCTTAAGACCCCCATTGATTCCAACTGTAGACCCAGGACTGCTAGGTCCACCAACACCATGTCCCTAAGCACCACATCTACCTGTCTTTTTGATACCTCCAGGGATGGTGACTCAACCACTGCCCTGGGCAGCCCTTTCCAGCGCTCGGAAATTCTTTCATTGGAAAAAAAATTCCCAATGTCCAATCTAAACCTTGCCTGACGTAAACTGGGACCACTTCCTCTTGTTCTATCCCTTGTTACTTGGGAGAAGAAGCTGACCCACACCTTGCTACAACATTTCCTGTAGTTGTAGGAAGGGATAAGGCACTGAGTCTCCTTTTTTCTAGGTTCAACAACCCCAGCTCCCTCAGCCACTTCTCATAAGACGTTTGCTCCAGTCCCTTCCCCAGCTTAGCTGTTCTTTGGACACTCTTTTTTGTCAGGTTCTTCTTGGATGACTTCACGTGCAGAAGATAATGTCATCCTGAAGTGTTTTCTTTGCCTCTGCTGGTATTTCCTGCCCACTTTCCTATAATCTTCCTAACTGCCCACACAGCTGCATCCACCATCCAGTCATTCTGTTTTTTTTATAGAGATGGAACTTACATGGGAAAAAAACATGTTTGTAAAAATGGTGTTTTATCTGCAGATAGTTCCTCTCCAGGTTTATTATTATCGCTAACATTATTATTTTACTGCAAAAAGTTCCTTAAGTTCTGAGACTAAAGGCTGTTACTCACTGAAGACACTGAAATACACAGTCCATCAACAGCTCCAGGGCAATTTTTCACAAGAGGTAGTTGTCTGGAACATACTTTTTCCTCTCTCTCTTCAGATTTTTTATTTTATTTTGGCAATTACATGAAACATTACTTCATCCCTTATTATTCTCTTGCCATTCCTAATAAGCTGTGTTTTAATTTAAAACAGCAATTTACAATTCAATTAATATATAACAACACAATCCATTGTAATCACGATGCGATAAATTTGTGTTTTAAGTAATTTTTAATGCTCATAGCAGCTGGATCTGTGAAGTGTGGAAATAGCTACCATTTTTCACCATGTGCAATACTGCCTGCGCAAAGCACCACTTTTTAATTATATCACCACCAAAGCTAAATGTAAGGAAAATGGAGCAACTGTAATTGCAAAGGAAGAGAATTTTTGCTTACATTATACAGTTAATACAGAAAATATAAAAGTAATGCCAATATATAATTTAAAAAACTGATATAAAGGTGAATTTCCTGATACAATCAATATTGAAAGATGTGTTTCGGACTAATATCTTTTAAAAAGTGAAGGAATATGATTAACTTACCTCTGCCAACAAAGAATTACAAGATTATTACACCTGACCAGAAGCTTATTCTTTAGAAATTGCAAATAATGCATTACTAGCTTACTAGTGGATGCTTTTTGCAATTTCTTTTGTGACAGACATATATTTTTTCAAATTTCTGCATTTCTAAACTACGTAGATAAAAACTCCCTACGGGCTAAGTTAACAATTTCTCTGACTACAACGAAATTACATTAATTCCAATGTAATTATAACTTTCATTTGTCTGAAGTTTAGATGTTAAATACAAACCACTAAATGTCACCTAGGAAAAATATATCAACCCTCTTCCAAGTTCTATTCCAAAAGAGGAGGTTGACTTCTTCAAGTAGATCCTCTCTTCTGCTCCTACCAAGGCCATTTGGACTTGCTGTGATCACAAGGTTTTGCTACTACGAAGATTAATCAGGAAGAGAGATTTTCACTCCCCTGTCAATGTTTTTACTCTTTAAATCAGGAGTAATTTTATTGTATTGAAAGGAATTGCATTGGTGTAATTGTAAAATCATAAAAAGGTGTCACTACTTTTTTTTCCTCTTTTATCTAATGGAACATTAACATAGGGGTTTTCTGTAATCCTAATTTACTTCTAAAGGAACTTCAGTACAACAGCTTTCCTTTTATTTCCCTTCCCAGCAGTGTGCCCTATGTCAGTTTGCTCCTGGTCACACAGAGAGAACTCATCAGAATTAATAATTCTGTGCTTGAGGCTTACAGTTTTTGAAAATGGGAATTAAGTTGCTTTCACCAATCTCCTATTTGATTTAGACTTTTTTTTTAAACATAAAAGCTTAAAAGCTTTTTTTAAGCTTAAAAGCTTAAATTGTAGAAAAATGTTCCCAGAACTATGAAAGATCATATATGCAAAAAAAACCCCAAAAAACCCCAAAAAACCAAAAAACCAAAAAAAACAAAAAACCCACCCAACCAAAAAAACCCCTCATCCTAAACTGGAATAAATCTGGATATATATCCCCTCTTAAGTTACTGGGTAACAAAGCTATGTCTCAATTAATAGAATGGNACCCGACCAAAAAAACCCCCTCATCTCAAACTGGAATAAATCTGGATATATTTAGTTACGGGGTAACTAAGCTATGTCTCAATTAATAGAATGGTATGATCTTCACATTTCTGCAGGTCGATAGGAAAAGAAAATAGATAATTTTAAAACAACAACAAAAAACATATCCTGTAGACAGAGGAGAAGATACTGAAAATTGTCAGATTGGGAAATGTATCTATAAGTTGGTTTTCCTCAAAAGAAACATTTTTGCATGGGCCATTTCAATACTAATCTTGTATAAATGCATATAAAATAAACATCCACATTCCTTTATGACACTCATTGTACCACTTGTGGAAAAATACCTTGTAAATGAAGTGTAAGGCTGTTATTATTGGAAATTGCTATTGTATCATAGAAGTCCATTTGAGTTTAGAAATTGGATGTACATTGAACAGAATCAGGATTAGGACCCCAAAAATGTTAATTTCTTACTATTCCTTATTCAAATGCAGAGATAACATCTCTGGCAATTGTGCCACAGACAAAAAAAATGCTGTTCTTATATGTTATTACTGGCTTTTCAATTCTTACATTTGTCATTGATATATGTGGCATGAAAGTAAAAAATGCATACATAACATAAAGGCTGAGTAAATATACATTAAGGAGAACTAAGCCATCAAGTGATTTTACCCTTATCTGCATTTGCAGGTTGGTTAGATCCATCAATGTACGTACCTCCAAACTCTATAATTCCATTATAGAGGTTGGAGGAAGAATGTGGGAGCCTTCGAGGTGACGCCATGCATTGTATAGTAAAATCCAGCAAAGTTTCATTTTCAAATATCTGGTGGAGAAGTGGCAAAGTATCTCCAGTAATTTTAAGGACATTTTCCAAATGTTTATTTAGATAAAAGATAGATAACAGTAAAACTATAAAACCTGCAGCCAGATAACTAGGTTTTATTAATGACCTGCCATATACCGTGGCCGGATAATTAAAATTCTCCCTTCCTTCTAACCCCCTCCTCCCAGAGAAGGAGAGAGTGGACAAATTTATTTGATAGTTTGATAACCAGGGGACACTGGTTGAAAACCATTGATATAATCAGGGCCTATTCAATTTGCTCACGACAGACACTCCTATCTGCTAATTTCACCTGTGAATAGTTAATTATGGCCCGGATGCATATGGTCGAGCCATTAATAAAATTTGTCTGTCATAGCTTTCTGTATATTCCTTTTTTGTCATGCTCATGTGCATTTTATCTGTGGGAATCTTTCCCCCTTTTTTTTCCCTTTTAACATTGCACAAGACAGATGTTAGTGTTATTGGTATTTCAGCAAGGCTACGTTATAGATGGCATGCAGCAAGGATCAGGATTGCACTCTTAGCCTGTAAAAGACTGGGCCTGTGTACATAATGAAGTTGCTGAAGCATGAATGATAATGGAGTTCTTAACCATTTCACATTTTCAAGCTATGCTTAGGGAATTTGCTTCCAACTAAATAAATGCAAGGGAAAATGTGTTGGACTATTTTTTTGTTTTGTTTTGTTTTGTGAAATTGCCAGGCTCATAAGGATTTTACATATATAGGATGGCTGTTTTTACTTTGTTTCTTTTAAATCTGGCTGCTATCTCTTTCTTAAGACATTTCTTTGGGTGAATATAGGTATCAAACCCCAGATTTTTTCCCTCCAGTCATCTGAATTCAATAAAGTGAATATTGTATGCCAAAGCAATTTGCTTTAATCTCTCAATGGCCTCTCAGGACTCAGGAAACTTCTAAGCTTCACATCAAATTTCCCTAATTCGGCCATTTCCTCCAGTTGGGAAAATTTTCTCCCAGTCTTCCCTGCCTTACAATGAGATTGCTTATTTCATCAGAAGTAATTTGTTTATTCAGAATACTGCAGGTAAGAACAGGCTGTTTTGCCTAATGTCTCTGAATATAAGCATGTAAAGAATAGTAATAAAACTATGAATACGTAATTTTTCCCCAATTTTTCCTTACTATTTTTATCAGACTTTTTTGTTCACTATCCAAATGTAGTTCTTTAAGTTGCAGAAGGCTACTCTCTCCTTTGAGGTACTACTTTTTTGCAGATAAATCCCCTTGGTTTCCTTGTCCAGCAGTTTTGTTTCTCCCCTGACCTATGCATTACAGTAAAGTCTTGGACTTTTCTTACTTGGGAAGATCAAGGTGGAGAAGGTCACCAACAAAGGACAGACTCTGGGCCTTGCTGGCCGCTCCAGCAGCAGACAACATTCCAACATTGTCCTAAAACCTAACCATTCCTCAAGAAATTTAACAGAGGATCTCCCAAATGCAGTATGGGTTGGGACCTGGCCTCCAAACTGATTGATGAGTATCGAAACCTTAACTTCAGCTTTACTTCTTAGGTCTTTTGGGTCCAGTCCTCAGTACTGTGATTATCATGCTGTGGTTTTCTTAACAATTCTTTCTCTCTGTCAGTCTGCATCAGGCCTGATTGAGTTTTGAATCCTTCTTTCCAAAGAGCTGTGCTGGCTTCATGCCTTTTATATTTCATGAAATCTTTCATTATGTCAGAAAAAGAAATAGTCTAGAGATTCTTGCTACCAAGTTTTACCTTGGTGTATTTTTTCATCCCTTCTTTCAATCTAAGAACTCTCCTTGACTGTTGGAAACTAAATGACAAGGAGAAGCTTGGATATTTTGCTTCTGTCTTACATTTTGCTTTGTTCATTGCCCAGTCTCACTGCATGACAGTGCTAGATAGTCTTGGTAGGTTGCTTTGCTGTTGTCTCCACAGGATGATCATCAATGGAAGTGAGCAAAGGGGAAGCTGGAGAGAAGACTAGGGCTGTTATTTCTGTGTGAGCAACGCCTACAGCAATGTAGTTAGAGTCGATAAGCACCATCACAGACATTAAACCAAATTATTGCATCTGGATGGAATTTTTTACTGTGATTTTGTCAAAAAAATTGCATTTAAAGTGAAAAGTTTGGCAAAAGTAGCCCAATTCTGACAAGAAAATTTTGTCTATCCATTCAATGGAAAGAATGACTTAAAAAAAAGAACAAACCCAGAGAAGATTTAGAAAGTTTTAAAAGTTTCTCATTTTCTAGAGTGGAAATCTGAGTTTCATTGCTTTTATTAAAGAATTATTGATCTCAAACTGGGTCGCAAACATTTAATTGACATTTTAATGTGGTGGCGTTTTTGTTTAAATTTCAGAGCTCTAACAGGATTTGTAACCAGTGACAGTGTGAATTGTCACCCTGAATACTGTACCAGAGTCCATTCAAGACACCTGAGAAGGTGGCCTGGTCTCCATGTGTAAAATTGTATTGCATGATCCCACTTCTAGGAATATAGTCTCATATAGAAGGAGAAAAGGAAAATTCAACCATTATATATTGGGCACCACAATATAAAAAGACATTAAGCTATTAGAGAGCATCCAAAGGAGGGCAACAAAGATGGTGAAGGGCCCTGAGGGGAAGCCGTGTGAGGAGCGGCTGAGGTCACTTGGTCTGTTCAGCCTGGAGGAGACTGAGGGGAGAGGAGGGGCAGACACTGATCTCTGTGGTGACCAGTCACAGAACTTGAGGGAATGACCTGAAGCTGTGTCAGGGGAGGTTCAGGTTGGATGTTAGAAAAAGGTTCTTCACCCAGAGGGTGGTCAGGCACTAGAACTGGCTCCCCAGTGAAGTGGTCACAGCACCAAGCCTGACAGAGTTCAGGAAGTGTTTGGACAGTGCTCTCAGGCACATGGTGTGACTCTTGAGGTGTCCTGCACAGGGCCAGGAATTGGACTCAATGATCCTTGTGTGTCCCCTCCAACTCAGGATATTCTATGATTCTTTTCTATGATTCTCAGTAATCGTCCTCTACCATCCCACTAATTTCTGTGGAACTGCTTTGGTTCTTCCTGCTGTTGCTGCTGTTGTTTTGGGGAAGTTTTCTACTCAGCTCCTAAAGGCTCTGTATCAAGCCCCTTTGTGACATGGTATCAACAAGAAAAATCCAAAATAATGAGCTGGCTTGCTCAGAAATAATGACTTTGGCTTAAAAAAGTAAGGGGCTGAATGAAAGAGAAATCAGGAGTTCACTGACACTCTAGTTTTCAAAACTCTAGGGTGAGTCAAGGACAGATTCAATGTATTCTCCACAGTATGAGGCACAGAAATGTGCTTGTTTGAAGTTAAGGCTGAGATTCTCACAGTGCCCCAACCTGGACCATGATGCTTCTGCATTGGGTTGAGGTTCAAGAAAAACAGGTCTCCTGTGTCAGCTTCTCTTCATATCTGCTCATACTTTTACAAGCAGGGTAGACATAATGACAGTGAGTTACACAGAAGTTTAAACTGAAGGTCAGAAAAAGAACACTAAAGTGTCCAGCTTTCTGTGGCTTTTGGCAGTTGCTGTTCTGTTCGTTTGCAAATTCAAACCCCTCTGGCACGCACACCCCTTGATGACACTGATTTGGACCCAAACATTATGTAAGTATAGGGACAACAATTCTGTGAAGTTACACGATGCTCAGGGGGCTTCAGTATTTCCTTATGGCCCCCAAGTAATCTTACAGAATTTTGATATTCATCCTTCCAGACTCCTGGCTCAAGCCTAGACCAAGGGTTTTATTATCTTCTTTCTAAATGCTTCACAGAAGTTGCTATGACTTTTGTGTACTGTAGCTGGAGGTCCCGATAGGATATTTTCCATGAGAACTAACCTGTTCTGTAAAGCATTTCTAGTTCACAGAAGTCTTTTTTGTCTAGGCAGAAATATGGGACCTTGAAGAGAGACAGATGTAATTATGCAGCAAAACATAAACAGCTTTTGACTGAAGGTATAAGTATATTTTTATTTTATTTTACTTTTTTAAAATGGAAAATATACAGACAGCAAGTAAGAGTGGTTGGTATTTTAGAAGAGTGAGGAGTTGATGGAGGAAGGAGTGAGACCTCTCTCCATAAAGAGCCACAGTCGTGTTTTAAGGTCTCATAAAATGAATGTAAGTCACAGACTCATTCAGCCACAGACTATACGGTCATAATCTTTTTTTGGCTGAGCTTTTTAAAAGCTCATGCTGGATAAATCTCACACAAATTCTGATGTGGACAAAGAGTTGTTACGTTGTGCTGGAAATCTGTGGCCAAGGATTCTCCTGAACTGTCCGTGCTGACAGACCAATCTAAGCTGAGTTCAAGAGGCAAAGAGGCTCATTAGTTTCTCGTGTCAGGTTGCCACAGAATTTCAGAGTGTTGCAACCTTAAAAGCTCGTCCTCTGCCTGGTTCTTTGGCACAGAGGAGAAGACCATAATCACAGCAGTTTCTCTGTGTCTGAAGTCTAAGCTAGCAGAGGTATCAAGATACTCATGAAGACACCTTGTACCCCTAACCATACAAAACTTACTAATTTACACCGGATGTGGCACCTCACACGTCTAGTTTAGGGTTGAGCAATTACCTCCCTTAACCCTCATTGATCAGAAAAACATATGATGAGTAACCTCTTATCTGTTTTGTGCAGCTTTTTTTTGCAGTTGTCCTGTGCTTACCAGGCTCCCCTGGATGCTCCATGGTTGTGCAGTGTTTAGTCAAGCTGAGCCTGAAAACACTGATGAAAGCCATTGTCTTCAATTGAGTTTCAAGGCTGCACTTCAGTCCACTTCCCATGACATCACCAAAATGCAGAGGAGGGACAGGGGATGCTCTGGATTCACCTGGAGTCACAAGTATGAACCTCTGCTACCTTTTCTCCCAGTTATGCTACTCTGAGTAACAAGGTATCTTTATACATGTATATATGTATGTGTATATATGCACATATATATAAATTTACCTTGTTGATACTATCAATCTGTTCAAAGCCAGTGACTGGTAATTTTTCAGTATTTCATTGTCATTCAAAACTGGATTTAATTACATTAACTTATTTCAAAACCATCTTCCCTACCTCAATTGTGCAGTTATCAAGAAGGTGCCTTGCAAGCATTGGAAATGTTGGAGTTCTCAAGAAAAGGTTTTGAATATTTCTTTAATAGAAAGTCATAGGTATGGAGTTAATACCAACACCCCAAATAATACACCTGCGGGGAACCTAAGAGTTTTCCTGCTTAATTGGACTGTTTCACTTCAGTAAGTTCAGAGTGTGAGCAGGAAGTGCACAGAGGACAATGCACTTGAAACATCCAGAAAGACATCTTGAATGCTTAAGACTTAGAGGTCAGTAGATGGAGATAATGAATTCATTCAACATTAGAATGGCCAGAAAAAAATACTCCAGAAAGAATACAAACTTGTTTATGTGGTAAGGACTATACTGCACAAGGCTTTGCTTTTATTCTTTGGCAAAGACAACATTTACACCATTAAAATTAGACAAATCACTCTGTTTTGCCTGAGGTTTGTATTTTTTTGGGAGGGGAGGGGGTTGTTGCTTGTGTTTTGAATATGCATTAGTGAGAAAAGGATTTTTTGTAAGATTTCTGGAAACATCTGCTCAGCACTTCATCTGCTCAGCACTTAGGTGTTATCAAGAGACAAGTGGAACAGTAGGAGCTGTTGAGATGGAAGTAGAGAACAACATAGAAAGCATTATCATGTCATTATATGAAACACTGGTGTACCCAGGGACAGTGTGTGCAGTTCTGGCCCTCTTCATAATAATAATAATAAAAAAAAGGATATTATAAAACTAGATAATGTGTGGAGAGCAGTGACAGGAAGGGGATATGAAAAAAGGAATGATTTCTGTACAAGAAGAAATTAAATAGACTTGTTCTGCAAATTGTTGAAAGTTGGGGGTGAGATACTGTAGGGAGATATTACTCCATGCTTTTCTTTGATGTTTTCTCTCTAAGCATCCAGTTAGAGACCCACAGTTAGACACAATTCAGGATGAAACAGGACTTTGGTCTGAAACTCTGCAGGTGTTCTTCTTATGACTAGAATGTCTCCTGGCACAGCCTTCCTCACCTGTGGGGAGAAATGTTTGTGTGCGTTCTTACAATCTGTGAGATCCGATCAAAATGTGGTTGCTGTGAAAGGGGAATATTCAGTGGTAGCAATTTAAGTATCCTTCTGCAAATGCTGAGTATTTTGTAGCTGTTGAGGACACTGTGAGCAGTGACAATGGGCCTCCTCCCAGCATTAATTTCCGCAACTGTCTGTCTGTGCATCCTACTCTGTACGGGAAAGCGGTAGAGCAAACTGCCGGCAGCGGGGCTTGCAGAACTGTTTCCAATATTCAGTGACCAACGTCCTCAGTTACCTAACACGGGGCTCCCTCTGCCAGCTGGGTAGACCACAGAGACCGAAAGTAATGGCTGGCATTCCTCTGGGGAGCAGGGCTGCCATTAGTCAGCTGTGGAGAAGGCAGATGCTGTCTCTTAGAGGCCTCCAGCAACACAAAAGCTTTATCAGGCCACAAGAAAATGCAGCCTCTTGTTAGCTATATGAGCTCCCGTGCACTCCTGAAAGAGTGGAGCTTGTCACAGGAACATGCTGAAGTACACTCGTGCCAGCAAATGCCAGCAGAACCTGACTGGCTTCTAAATGCCACGACAGAAAAGAATCAGGCTAGAGGGTTGTGAGTCATGGGTGGTCCTGAAATTGAAAGGAACAGAGCAGGAGTGATCAAATAAACAGCAGTTAACACTGGCATTGGCTGAGTAGTTTTAATCTGGGAAAGTCAGCGGGATCAGGCCAGAAAGACGTTATACTCTAGGGGACAAAGAAGGGAAATTGAATTGACATAACAAGAAGTGTCTAGACTATGTAAAGCTGACTCTCAGAGGCATGGCATCCCAACCTGCCCATCTTGTCTTGCTCTGTTAGCTGGCCCATGAAGCCAGGCTACAGCCTATAGGGGCAATCCTGTGTTTGGAGATCCAGTACACCCCTGCAGTGCACCCTGAAAGTTCCTCTCCCTTCAGGCAGACAGACCTTCCTTTCCAAGAGCCTGCCAGCTGTCCAGATGAGTCCTTCAGAGTAATTTTTGTGGGAGAGTAACCCCTAGGATGGGCAAAGACAAAGGATGGAGTGTCGGTATCTTCCTGAGTCTCTCAGGCTGGCGCAGGGCATGCAAGCAAAGCAGGCTGTGACGCAGAGCTGGGGGCACTGAGCGCAGCAGCAAGAAGGCATGAGCATGCTCAAAGTCAGTAAATGTCCCAAAATCCACGCTAGCATCCTCATCTCTGCACAGCTCATCCCCATCCTCACATGCCTTCTCCTTTCAGGAAGGTGATATTTTCTGTCTGCCCTTTCTGAGGCCTCTGTGCACAGCCATGGCAGGATGCCACTCCTTCTCATCCTTCCTCCATATTGAGCAGGGTAGAAAGAGACAGAAAGATCTGGCGTGATGCTCAACGTGTTTTTTTCTTAGCAGGGCTCTCTTTCCCACAAAGAATGTGTCAATAAATTTTAAATGTAAAAGATGTTCCCTCTCACTGAAATGGATCATGTCCTGAATAAAAACTTAAGCTGAAAAAAAAATTACTCATTTATATTAAAAGATTGAGCAATCATTCTTTAGGAAATAAAAAAATACAGAAAAAATTTAGAAGAAACCAAACCCCACCTCTTTCACACAAATCATATGAAGGCTGCTTATAAACAAGCCAAATCATAAAATAAAACTTTCTGGTACCCTTAAATGCACAGTAGAGTTATCATTGATTTTTATGAGATACAATTAATAAAACAAGTGATATTTCTGTTGAACAAGGAACTGCCTGCAAACCGTGTAGACAGCCATGTTACATTTTGAACTAAAGCAAACCCCAACAATTAGATTCTAGATATAATTGTCCTAGGAAGAGCCAAAGAGGATTTTTTCCTATGAGCTGTTGTTGGGAGATTGGGATCTTTCCTTTCCCTACAAGATGTATTAACCTCTGCTGCAACTCGTTGTGCAAGTACAATTCTTCTTTTGATCCATTAGCAGAATATGCAGCAAGTAGGTCTATCTCCCTGCCAGGCTCGGTCACATTAATCCTGGCACTTGTCATTAGGCATTTACATGCAATGTTATCCATCCTCTGTGTGTTTTGCTAGACAACAGAGGGTCAGAATACATATTTATCACTAAGGATAAGCAAATTTTTACTCTGTTGAGCACTCCTGCAGTTGAACTGAACCCCATGAACCACACGCCGAATTTGATTTGGTGTGGGTAGACATTGTAAATATCTTGTTGAACAAATCACGCTGGTTTCTTGAGAGAAATTCTCTTTCTGTTAATATTTGCAATATTGTTTTAAAGCTTCTGTTAGCAATAATGAAAAGTGATGGTCAAAACTTTTGGATTTACAGGCATAACTCAGCAGGCAGAGCTCAAAAAAGATGTCTGTCTAGAGCAACCCTGGTACCAGCGGCAGTACTGGGATGAAATTCTTAGTTGTTTTCCTTCTTTTTGTTATTTCTGTAATCCAATAAATCTGTACATTTTCTCAGTTTTCCGCCACAAAATAAAGCATTTTTGCATTACTTCCAAACAATGTAACTGCCTTTTAAGGCAGCTTAGTATTTATTTTAGCTCAAATTAAAAAAAAAAAAAAAAAGAGAGTAAGTGTTGCAACAGAACAGTATTAATCTCATTATTTTTGAAAGCATATTTTCTGTATAAAGATCATAGATTCAGAAATAGGTAAAATTTAGGTACAACCAGACAGTGCATCACTTTGCACTTCCTTTTGCCTCTTTGAAAGAACGCCTTTGGAAGTGTTTTCAGCTCAAGTCCTCCCCTTTGTAAGAACAGCTACCATACTGTAGAATTCAGGGGGGAAAAGAGAAGAATCTCTGTAGAAATATTGGATATTACCAAATAGCTGGAGACCCAACTATTCTGTGCCTGTGATATTTAATCAGAAGCTTTCATTTCTAGTGGTTTAATGTGTCTCAAAAACCCCCCAAAGAAGTTATTAATTTGCAAATTGAATCTTTTTGCTTATTTTGGTATTTAATTTGCTTTATGTTTTCACTACACCTCCATTAACCAGCCTATTGACTATTAGCCTGATCATTACACTTCCCTTTGAAAATAATGATACAACAGTGGTTTTATGTTCATTCCCAACACTCTTGTTACAGTTTCAGTACCCATTATAGTTATTAAAATAGTGTCAGTTATGGATTTCCAGGCAGTGCCTTGAAATTCTACGTGAAAATTATGCAGAGTTGCTGATTTAATGATTAAGTTCAGTAGATACTGATTTTAATGTTGTCTCTAGGTAAAGTTAAAAATAAGGACATAACTCAAAAATTTGATCAGTATTTCTCTTCTGCCCTTAAAACAGAGCCGCTGACTGTTACGCTTGGGACTTTTCATCAACTTTTCCAAATTCTGTTACGTGATAGAAATAGATTTGAAACAGTTACTGGGATTTCTTTGTCACTGTTGGATAGTTAAAATGATAAATTTCTGGCCTGAAACCAGACTGGAATAAAACATTAATTGATACATTTTTAGTATACCTGTCTTCCATGGCAAATACATTTCTTAGTATAAATCCCACGTTATTATTTAAATATCTCTTTTTAAAATTCTTTTTTATTAGGATTATTTTTATATTGCATTACTGATCCTGTAATTTAAAACAGCAGAACTATTTTATTACTGATTAATAATAGCTTTTTGATGGCATTTTGGACTTCATGGTATTTTCTTTCATACTATCTGGCTGGAATTCTTGCTTCCAAGCCTTTCTGTTAAAATTAATTCCAGCATTAGGATGCTAGCCTTTTTCACTAGTTGCCTAATTAAAGTCCCAAATGATTTAGACATATGCTTAATGCTTAATCTGAGTTACATAATCTGACATGTAAGTGGAGCTGAGTGTATGTGTGCTTTAGAGACAAGGAGAAGGGCTGCTAAATTAGGCCAGGCTGAGAAATAGGGATTATTCTGGTGAAATCTCTGGTGGATAATTAATATCTTCTGTGGCAAGACGGCACTTCAAGATATGTGAGATTTTTGCTGCATGGTGTATGATAAATAACAAACTTTTTATTTCTTGCTATTTCCATTCACTAAAGCATGATGAAAAAAGCCCAAACCCTTCTGGATTCCCTTTCGTGTGTTTGGAAAGCAGCTACGCATCATTTTACTATTAGTAAAAGAAATATATTTTTTAATATATTGCTTTTCTCTATTACACTTTATTGGCAGAAAAGTCTGTCAAGTTTTAGAATAAAAGACAAACAAAGTGCTACAAAAACATTTCTAGAAGTGACCTAAGCTGCAAATTTTAGATTATCCTTAGTTCAATTGGCAGGATAAATTTGTAAGTAACATAATTTATTAGAACAGGGGGTCTAGGTTAATTTGTCTATATTACTCCTACAAACTTTTTCCTGACTGCGCTGTTAGGCTGTTAGGATTAAAGAAAATGATCATTTGGATTTAAATAGTATTTTTGGTTGCCAAATTACATTAAATATTTATTAAACTATCAATTTACTAGCATTTTTGTTTAATTTCATTAAATATAAAAATAAGACTGTTTTTTGAGCTGACCATGGGAGTAAATGGGTCATGGTCACGATGCGAAAAGAGAACCTACTCAGCTTTCAAATGAATGCTGCAACCAGTTACTGGGCAGATGTTGAGGTTTGCTGAACTGATTGCCACGTGGTGTAAATGGATTGATCCTGTAAATGCCAAAATTTTTCACAGGTTCAAAATGGTTTCAGACAAAGTCATGGAGGAAAAATCTCACAGGGACTATTAAGTAAAAATATTATCACCTCTAGCTCCTGAAGCTACTGATAAGATACCAGGGAAATATTTGTGGGAATCACTACAGGATGCCACAATAATGTGACTCCATGGTAATTGTAATTTATATTAAAAGTTTTTTACAACAAGTTTTTACCTATTCTCGACTTCTCTAAAGGTCTAAGCTGAGTAAGGCAAAGTCTTGCACAAGTAACAACTTCTGTGCTTCAAAACTTTTACTTTATTCATTTCCTTATCTCCCAGAATGAAAATAAAGACCCCAAACCAATTTTATCCCCTAACTACATTCATGAAAAGTTAAAGGCGAAAGTACAGTTAACATATTAAAAGGCTATCATAATGAAAAGAAGCAAGCATTTTACACATAAAATACTTAATTGCTGCTATCATATATGAAATAAATGTGTGAAGGCACGGAAAAATACATGAATGCCACAAACATTTACTGGACTCTGAATTACAGTATCATTACTGAACTGAGACTAATCTTTAATGTTACGATGGGTATCACTAGAGGCTAGACAGTTTCCCAAATTCTTTTTCAAACATCAAAAATCTAAAAAGAAAGTGCAAGCATGTGATGCTGGTTTTTGCAAAAGGCCCTTGCAAGTATCAGGAACACTTTGTGTTAGTTTAACTAAAATCAGTGTACAGGGAGCTGCTGGTTCCTCTCAGCTTGCTTTGATGTTGGAGTGAAATTTCTGTGAAAAAAAAATGTTGTTGGTAAAAGCTTTGCAAACCAGATTATTAAGAAAGAAAAATATCTGATCCTGATTCCTCTTTAAGGAGAAATACAAACCAAACCCAACTGAAAAAAATAAACAAAAGTCTCTAAAGTGTAGCCTTAGCAGGCTTCATTTACATACATTTCAATTCTCCCCCCATCTTGCCATTTCTCCACAGTGCTGTCTCATCCTGTGCTGAGATTAGAAAAAGTAATCAGATGAAGAAAGGGCTACCATGGACATAGTAAAATAGTTAGGAATTCAATGTATAACAATCATTTATATATTAAGAATATTTTTAAAAGGCTAAAAAGATAATAAAACCCTATGCTGAAGCGGATTCAGTCTTATATAACTAGCTGGAGGCTAATTTTAACTTTAAAAAAGTATTATTAGTCATGTTTGTAATACAAGACAATAGCAATTTTCTATTCTTCACATGGAAATATATTGTAAATAATAAATATACTCCATTTGACAGATGTAATAGGGTTTCACATAACAGATACATTATAATAGAATAAGATCATAGAATTATGCAATAATATAGGTCAGAAAGCACCTCTGGTGGCATTTGGCCAAACCCCTGCTCAGAGCAGGACTGACTTTGAAGAGAGATCTAGCTCTGAATTTTGACCATGTCGTATACAGCCTTTTCTGGTTGAGCTTGGAGCACTCCCCAAAGAAGGAAATCCCATGGCCTCCCTGGGCCATAGTTTTCCTAATATCAAGTTGGAATTTTCCTTCTCTCAAGCTTGTTGCCATCATTCTTTTTCTGGCCAGCTCTGGTCTTCTCTGGAATGTCCCAGTATGTAGCTGAAGTCAAGGACAGCTCCCCTCTTACCCCTCTCTTCTAAAGAGATCCCTCGATGCCTCATACACGTGAAGACAGGGTGATTGTTTCTAACTTCTTTCGAGAGCACGTTTCTAAACCCACATTTTGCAAGCCTCCCTCCCTTAAATACCAGGTGGCACAGAGCACTGCATTGAACTTGTGAGCCCCTGAAAGTGTGCAGAGCTAGGTAAATTCCCTTTAGCCCCATATTGGTATTCTAATGATGGTGCACTCAGTAGCATGCTAAACTTTGATGGCTGTACCTCATTTTGTGTTCAATAAAAGATAACATGAGAGATCATTAGAGTAACTATGTCAGATTAAATGTATTTTCTTGTACAAAAGTCAAGTCCCTTCAGGAATCATTGCAATTTACTTTGTCTCATGGAGAACAATATTTTCCCGCTAGACCTCAACACAAAGGGCCATTACAAAATGTAATTCATATTTCATATGTTCAGAAACGTTCAGCACAAATTACAAATGGAGACTTTAGTGAAGTATTTATGTTCTGTTACCAACAAGATATGTATAAGTAATATGTGTCCCAGGGCTCCAGCCTACACTGCTTACATTTATTTGTTACAGACTGCACTTATACTTTGCAGTTAAACATAAGGTAAGTCATGTTGCTTCTTTGAAAACATAGAAAAGTGCAGCGGACAAAAACATTATTGTTTCTGAGATTTTCCAACAGCTGCAAAATGACGAAGGTGCCGTGCATCACTTAACTGTGGAACTGCGATATTCCACCCAAACTTCAAAGGGCTCTTCAGTGAACTTCACCTCTTTCCCCCTGAAAAACCTGAGGCTGCATGAGTGCATTTAGAGACTAAAATGAAGCCTTTTAGAGAGAATTCTTTAGTGTCCAGAACATGGAAACACAATGTTTCAAGTACTAAAAAGTATACAGACCTTGTGGCCTTTGAAACAAAAAACATGGGTCAATAAAAAATCCATGAGGCAAATAAAGTTTACTTGCAGAAGAGTTTAAACACTATTGCATATATGGATAATTTTACCCTGTTAAACCTGTTAGAGAGGCCCAGAATGTTCTCTACTCATAAGCCAGTAGTTCTTTTTTTAAAGGTTTCTGTTTGATAGAAACTGGTATATCCCAAAGTAATATTTGCTAGACAGAACCATTAGATTAATGGTTTTCTGTTAGGATTATTCTGCTGTTCTTCACCTACCGCGTTCTTAAAATCACAGTTAAAATAGTGTTAGTAGCAGGACAGTTTAAAACTCCATTGACATTTGAGTTTCGCAGTTCTTGAATTTCAATTTCAAACAAATTGTGACCATCGAAAATTATAGCAAGACCAAGTCAGGAAAAGCAGAGTATCTGACAATTATAATCTTATATTTTCATTGCTATGCAATTATGAATTCAAGAAAGTAGACATCTCATCCTGCAATATTAATTTTGACTCACACTCACTAGCTGTTACTGTCACAGCATTTTTCCTTCATTCAGGTGAGTCACCTATCAGGGACCACATTAATGCTTCTTTTCTAAGGACAGTCAGTAGTGCAGCCAAGCAGCAGGGTGCTTCAGTCTCTAATTCTTTAATCTAATGTCTAACTTTACTCTCAGATTGTACAACAGAGAGAGACAATCCTTCCCTATTTACCCTCCCACTCTGCTCTTTCCTCCCCCAAGGCAGCAGGAGTGTCTGTGCACATGTATGCATGTAAAATTACACATGCTGGGGGTGTGTGTGCATGCACCATTTTGAAAATAAATCTGAGAGAGTCTGGGTCAGTGTGGAGGCACAGCACATCAGCAGCATTTGTGACTGATATTTTGTGTTTTGTCTGAAGACAAGGCTAAAATAATATCAGTCATTTTATCTGGGCAAGCTGACAACTCCAGTGCTCCCCTGTGACACAATGGTAATGACTTGGTAATCTCCTATGAATCTTCCAGGAAAAAAACCCCCAAAAACTATTAATAAAGCTGTTCAGTATAAATGAATAGGAGCAGAGCAAGTTGCATTAGAAATGGAAGTAAGACTCACCTCAAGTTATTATCTTTGCTAACTCTGTCCATATTTTTGAAACAATGTGGGGAAACTGAGGAAGACAATCAAATACAAGACCAGTAAAATATGAAATTTGAAATGCTCAATTAGTTTATCAGAAAGAAGACTGAAAAGTGATATGAAGGCAGTGTGGTAAAAAGGAGAAAATATCCAATAGTAGAGGATTTTGTAAAATCCAGTGTATAATCCTGTAGTAAAAAATTCAAGTTAAAAATAGGCAAATTCAAGTTACCATGGAAAGCAATGGATTCTCCATCTTCACATGCAAAATTTATAGATTCCTTAAAAATATTCTGTTGTTACACAGGAAACATCTTGGGAGAGAGTCAGCACCTTATGCTATAGGGGTGAAGGGGGAGCAACATGATCATCACATAGTCCCCTGTAGTCTTATAATTTCTGAAATTGACAGAGATGACAAAGTTGAAGAAGATCTCAGTTGTTTTTATGCAACTGAATTCGGAATCTTTTAACAAACATTACTGGTTACATTTGTAAATTAAACATGCGCTTGCATTTTAATAAGATTTTCTTACTGAAGCACAGTTATCTGCTCGCCTCTGCTGTAGTGTAAATCCTGATGCAACATAACTGTGGTGATTTCTGTCAGGAACAAGAATATGATACAGATGTGAGATGAAACAGAGGTTTGAGCAGTTTTTCAGAAGACACAATAATATAGAAATAGCTAAATAAACGGTCATAGGTATGGTATGATTCAGATATTCCGTGTTACATAGAAGCAAAAGATTTCTTCCACCAAAGTTTCACTGCTAAAACAGGAGATAATACCATTTTAGGCTTCATTTTGATTAGTGATAAGGACATTTAAATGAAATGGAAAACAGAAAGAAAACTTGGTTTAGTGATCACAAATCAGTTTGGCATTAGCTAAGTGTGAGGCTAAAGATAAACAGACCTGTAGCTATGTAAGAAGGTAAACCTGAATAAATAAAGAGAACTGGACACTGAATCCATGTACAATGAAGTCCCAGAGCATTCAACATTAAACCAGAAATGCTGATGTTATTAAAATTTGTTTCAAATTAATAAAAAAAAACTATGGAAAAGACTTCAGAGCTAACTGGATGAACAGTCACTCCAAAGAGGATGTTAACAATAAGCAGAGACTCAATGTGAAGTAGACCTTGCAGAGAACACCAAGACAAATGACAAAGACTAAAGAAGATGTAAATCTGCAACACAGTGACTATTTGACCTCTAGATGGAAGGCATTTTCAGTTTAGCGTCAAAACTAAGTGAATACTTTGATTCAGTTTCAAATAATATGATGTTTTAGTGGGGGCAAAATGATGGAAAACGTTAATAAGATTATTGAAACATAAATATCTTCAACTGAGACAGGAGTAACACTCAAGAAATGTTATTGAATTCTAGCTGGGGGAAATAAAATAATCTCAAAGAGATGGCAAAGGAATGTCCAGTTTAAACATCGCAAGAAAGATTTATTCTACAGCCTTGCAATCGGATGAGAACAACATTGGAGAACGAACTGGTTTTGGAAAAGTGAATATGATTAAGATTGTTGCAGGCCTTGGAACGTCAAGTGTATATTATATTTTTGAAAGAAAAGATGAACAAGTATTGAAAGAAAAAAGAAAATTAGGCAAAGTGCAGTAAGAACAAATCAAAGGCTGTCTTGTGGGACTGACAGAGAGAGTAGATTTTGTCAATTTGATTTGCATCAGTGGGCCTGAAGAAGTGCCATGTGGGAAACCTCAAGCAAAATTGAGAAAATGGGATTTACTGGAGAAAGCACAGGGAAGGTAGGAAGCAAGGGAAGTAGGTGAGCAAAGACTGGAACAGGGAGTGCTGAAAGGGGCAGGTTGAAATATAAAGTTGAGATGTTACCAGTAAGGCTCATGAACTTTTCAGTCAATCCTTTTATATATTTTCTTGATTGAACATCAAAATTGTGTTGGAGTTATTTAGAGGATACTGGTAAAAAGTCAACAGCTCCATCAATACTGAAGACTTCTGGAATACTACAGGGGTGGGCAATAGAGATGGAGAAAGGCTAACAACATTGCATTTTGATATTGTAAGGCTTTACAGTGGAGGTGTTTTTTCTTGTCCAGAAGCAATGAACTGAATCTGGACCAGGTGCACAGAGAGGCTAAGAAAACTAGAGAGCCAGAGAAGCCATCTTTATGGAAAGGACACTGCAGAAGACTGACTTGTTTATATAAGCATATTGCAGTATGGAGGAGGCTATGATTGCAATCTAAAAATATATCAAGTGTGTAAACACACTGAGGGGAAATAACTTTTTTAATTAAAAGGCAATGTTGGCATAAGAAGAAATAGAGATAAAAAGATTGTAAATGCATTTAGGTCTGAAATTATGAGATTCCTAAGTGCTATTCTAGTTCTTCCAGGGAAGTCATTGCAGTTAAAAAGAAATAACTTTGAAGTTAAACCAAATACATTTATTAAATCAGTTTTAGGATATAACTGTTTGTGATATCAAGAGCCAGGTTTCAAGGAAGGCCCTAGTCCTATGGTTCATTGAACTGTATTTAAGATCTTTATCAGCACAATTATGTCTACAGGACAGCATCTATATGCACCTTTCTCTGTGTTTCTAGGAGTATAAGCATCTGCAATTACTGAGGGAAAAAACTAGGTTTTTTTCCCAGGCTGGGAATAAGGATAAAAAGAGTGCATTTATTACCAAAGGCATGTAGTCCCTTCCATACTTTCTGGCACGGCAGATTATCAATGTAGTTCTTTTAGTTATTTGCAGTAGAAGAAATTTTATCCATATGAAGAAAGAGCTACAAAGTTAAGACTGAGCTGGGGAGCACAAGTGTGATATCAGACAGGGACATTTAGTACAGACGTATGTTGGGTAGAAAGTAGGAACTCTGGAGCCAGATGTGGGCGATGCCGCTGCTCCTGTATTTAGTACAGCCAGACCTGTGACACACTTAGTGCTAAAGCCTGTGGAAAAGCACCGGAAGAAACTACAGTCTCAGGATTTTTTGTCCCTGTTTTTTGCACTGTGCAGGAATTGTGAGAAATTAGGGGGACTATGGAGTTTATATCAGCTGTGAAAGGTAACCAGCACATCCTCTGGGATCCAGCGAATAATGGAATAAGAAATGCAAAAGGTATGGGAAGAATTCAGAAAGGTCCTTAAAGAAAGCCTGAAGGATGTTCTGAAGCGATTTCAAAATTTACAGGGGAGATTGTATAAATTCAGAATGAGACCATGCTAGCTCACAGAATATCTCAGAACCTGGAGAGTTTCTAAGGGGCTATTTTAAGCTGCTTTTGAAAAATTAATTTCAAATGTTTAAGCTTAAATCACTCCAAGATCTGTCTTAATTCTAGCACCACTGGTGCAGACTCAGTGCAATGCAGCGCATGTCATTGTCTCCAGAGATAGGCTTCTGTGTGCACCTCCTGTTCTGGGGAACGAGCGAGACTCATCTGCCACACCGGGACAAAATTTCAGTGTGCACCTTGGCTTCCTGTTTGGCACAGCAGGAAGAATGGTGTGGTGCCCTCAGCAGCTATGTGCAAAGAATTCATCCAAAATTCAGAACTGACTTTAGATTAACTAGAGCACTCTTGTTCTGCATCACAAAAGAAACACTGCATCTTTAATCCTCACCTGACCACAGTGTTATGTAGCAAGAGCAAGAAACTGAGAGTAAAGGGGAAAAATTGCATGGACCCCTTTTTTTCCTAATTTAGCTATATGGATGTCTGTTGAAATTAATATACCCACACATGAACACACACAAATTGTCTTGTCCACCAGCTTAAATATGATGACACCTTTACAATGATTTATTTAGACATTTAAAATGATATGACTTCTCCTTTCTTATACTGTGAGGATTTAGGATTTGAAACAAGATTTTTTAAAAAACCTTAAAAAGCTAACTAGAGATGGAGTAGAATTTGTTCGTCAGTCACACAACACTGAGAAGCAATTTCCTTCCAAAAGAGGCAACACAGTTCTTACACATGTAATAGCTGTCAGGCGTAGAGGATAAATTTGGTAGTGCCAAGATGTAAAAAGAAACATGTTTGGTTAAGGGAAAGGTATTGTGGAAAGAGAAAACAAGTAGAAGAATGAAAGTTTTGGTAGAAACTAAGTAAGGTTCTATTCCTTGTGTTCAAGTTATTTTCCTCTTCATATATCACTTTTCTGAAGTGAAGCCTTCAGCCAAGTACTATTCATCTTGAAGAGAGTATGGGCAAGTAATTATATGGGGAATATGGGGAAATGTGTGATTTTCCCATTTGAAAACTGTTTTGGTGCTGCTTCTTCACAGGTACCAAACCCCCAGTTTAATTTCTAGCTGAAATTTCTGGTTAAATTTTTAGTGTAGTCTAAGCATGTCTTTGAAGACATTGGAATTGTCAGTACTTTTAGAGGAAAATTACTTATTTCAGTTTGGAAACATGGGATTATAACACTGCCTATGGGCAAAAATTCTGAAGAAGAGCAGGAACTAGGTCTTCTCTTGTACCAACCACAGGCTATTGATTCTGCTCAAAATATGTCAGGCACTATCCTACTAAATCTGCCCTCTCCGAGAGCTACTGTACCTTCCTTCACCTCAGCCACACGCCATGCATTCCCTTCCACCCCTTTGCACGTGCAGAGGGGACTCTTTTCTGCAAGCTGGTCTGCCCAAAACTCTATCACTGGTTTTGTAAGGTTTCAGTTGGAACTGGCTATTCAACTGCTTGCATTAATGCCAGTGCAAGGGACAGTGCAGACGTATCCTCTCAGCTCTGCATCAGCGCCAGATCACGTGAAAAGGTCCATGGATCCCCAAATGCAGTGGTTCAGTTGTTCACTTTGGCAACAATTGGTTCACACAAGTCCCTTCTCTTACTGTGGGGAGTAAAGACAATTCTAGGTCTTAAAAACTATTTTAATCACTAGGAGAAGTAATATTTCGAAAAAGGAGAAAGGACAAATTCCTGATTTCTTCTCTTTACAGCATTTCCTTTTCTAGCATATTCAGACATTTTTGTAGGGTGATGAGAATGCCATAAACACTATATATATATAGTTCCACTCTGCAAATGAAAAACATCAACACCAAGCAGTGGAGTCATTGTCACCAGCTCACTCTTTATCACAGTGGCTTCAGACAAAATGAAACATCTCGAGATGGGGCAAACCGAAAAACAGTGCCTTGAAATAAATTGTAGGTTAATGGTTACAATGCTCTTCAGTCAAGTGTCGCTGGTACGGACACGGCTCGGAGAAAAGAGACNGTATGTATTACAGCAGGTGGTAATATAAAGTACATCATATCTTCCTAAACAGCAACTCTTTTGTTTAGCACCCAAATCCAATTAATTATCCATTATTTCTAAAATAATGGTTGTAATAGGGCTAGGTGGAGAAAAATCTCTGATGTGACTTTCAGATAAATCAGTAGTAAGATTCTTTCCTTAAAATGCCTCTTTTTTCTATGTTTCTGTTTTAGTGAAAAAGTGGCCTAATAATGAAAAATGTCAGCCTGAAGGCAACAAAATTAGAGGATTTAAAAAATCAATACTCTCTAAAAGATAGAAGCATATCTTGGTGTTAGGAATGACTTAAAAGTATTTTCAAGGTGTAGTCATAATAAGAGGATCCAAATTAAAAACAAACAAAAAACCCAAACAAACAAAAAAAAGGAAACTTATTGCAATGTAAAAGAGATAATGAGAAATGTAGAATATTTTCCCATTACTGCCAAGGGAAATAGTGAGGAAAGTGACATTAAAAATGGTTTCCTGGAACAGCAGAGGAATGTCTGTGGCTTTTGTATTCTTCATCCAGTATCCTGTGATTATTAGATTGTGTAGATATGTTTAGGAGATGGTCTAAATTGATTCCTGCTATTTCAAGTATACAGAGGATAAGAAGGGATGAGCAAGAAGCCAACTCATCTCAAAGGACAGAGTTCCAGTGAGTGTAGTGGCCTTCAGATTAAACTCCATTCATTTCTTTTAGATGAAAACAAGAAGTTTACTTGGTAGGTGTTTTTGTCAGTTTAGGTCTATGATGTATAACATAATGTTTGCAAGTTGTTGCTTTGTTATACTAAGGAAATATCTCCCAGATTGCCTGCAACCTACTCAAACTCAGGACTTGTGTATTCTGTGTGTGTAGTGTTTCTTCCGCACGCCCTGCCCTCGCAATGTGAAATTGGCCCTAGATGTCCAAAATGACTGGCTGTAACTTCACATGGCAGTCACAATTACCAAGAGTAACTGCACAGGTCCTCACAAGAGAACGGACTTGGATCTCCCTGGTAAGACAAATACAGATGCAGTTACAGTGCCAGAACTTGGGACCATGTAGCACAGAACCGGGGTTTATTCTCAACAAAACTGTAGTTAAAAAAATCAGCTTCTAGTTCTGTGCCATTTATTGTGATCCAGATTAAATTTTTGTTGCTTCCTACAGAATGATGAGAATAAAAAAACCCATTATTAAATGAATGTAGATTCTAGTAAATATCAGTGGGGGGCAAATCCTTCTGACTTTATCTAAGTCAGGCCAATTTCTGTCATCTTAATGGCGCTATTTACTCCAGACTTGCCCCAGAATATACAAAAAACACAAAATGCAACCTGATTTGAACAAGCCATTACTACTGGGAGCAGGGAAACAGGAAGAAAGTGAAAATTTCGTTCTTTGAGGGAAGAAAAATAAAATCTTACATATTATGTTATTTGATTTAAATTACAGTTTTAATTAGGAATTATATTCCTTTAATCTGAAAATGAGCCTCTCTTCCAATAAAACGAGGTGGTGTATGGTTGAAAGTGTGCACTAAAAGTTTGTTTCATTGCATCATTTAATGTAAAACCTTCTTGTGTGGGTCTGTTTACTTCCCATTTGTACTCTTTCCCTTGCCTTTTTTGCATAATATATTGGTAAGTAATAAAAAGCAGCACTGCAGCTACAATTTAATGGGAAACACAACTGTTTATTGAACCAGATACCCATTATTAATTTAACAACTGAATACAAACGCTTCTGGCAATCAGTGCAATAATTCTGTTTCCTTGATTACTTAAGGTTTGCCATTGGCTCCAGTGGAAGCTTAATCCAACCCTCAGAGGGGAGAAGTGCTGCCTTTTAACACTTCTAAGGAAAGAGCAAGTACCAGCCTAATTCAGCTTACCATGCATGTGTTCCCTCTGACATCTTTTAAAGACACACACATTTCTCATGGGGTTTTAGGAAGAGATTAAAACTAGTCTCTTTTCCATAATTTTTCTAATATTTTACAACACAATTAAAATGAGAAATTTGTGCAGCAAAGAGGTTACAAGTATTTCTTTTTTTGCAATGAGTTATCAGAGCTCACAGTAAGTGAAAGGAAATTCCCATCTTTGTCTTGAAACTGTATTACCTACTTTTTTCAAGCAGCCATTGTATCATTCAAATTGCAGCACTGCATAATTGGCCCTGTAAAAACACGTACATTTCAAAGATATTTTGGAGAGGTTACACCACAGATTAATTTGGCCCAATGAGACTCTAGAGGGCAGTCTTGGTATAGTAAAAGAAATATATATTTTACTGTCATTAGAAACCTCAATCACGTAGAGCCAGTACAAAATGTTACAGTTAAAAAATCACAAATATTTTTAAAGATTATTTTAACAAAGTTGTCTAATTTTAGCTGAAATATGAGTATCCTTGGATGCAAGATTATAATTCACTATAATATAATGTAATTTAAAATTCCATATATTTTTATATTGTTAAGTTGGATAGCTATGGGGTATAATGAATGCATCAGAACCAAATGTACAAGAAGATATGGTTTACTTCTCAGTTTCAGGTTGTTCAAACACGACTCAATTCAGACAGTGCATTTCTATCAGGGGTATAAAACTTTACCAAAAGTCCATCAGAAGTCCTTTGCTTAAAGAGAGTGGAATAAAATCCAACATACAGTGCAGATGCAATTTTAATGTCAGTTTTTAAAAGATGTGTTTTACTTTATAAGTAATTAATCTTTATACACAAGTTTTGACTATTGTCGGCAGAAATCAAAATTGCGTGCCTTGTAAATTTTTAATTGAGCAGTTCTTAGATTAAAAATATGCATTAGTCACTTTGACGGTGTTTAATATTTTAGAAGAAGTTGTTCTGCAAGAAAACAAATCATTGGTAATGAAAAACAATGTGCAGCTTGTAAGTACTTACTGTGCAAACTTTTGAAACATGTAACCTTTGTTTCTTTGCAGGCAAACAATATTGCAGGCTTGTTTTAAAATGGGAACTTACTTCCTGTGCAAGACTTTCATCTGTATAGTTCAAAACATCTAGAAGGGGAAAGAAAATCGTTTTTCCTATTAGATGGAGGGGCATTGCCTTCTCTGTTGGCCACAGCAGTCACACTGTGAACGAGTTGGTGTAACAGGGTTCATTCCAGTGACCAGAGGTTTGATGGCTTGGGTCATTCACACAAGGATCATGGGGGATGGGAAGAGATGCTGGACAGAACACAAGCCACGCTGCAATCCCAGAAACTGCCCAGGCATCCTTCATTCTTGAAGCAATGAATCTTCTTTGATGCCTCCGTCTTTGACTTAGAAAATTTTGAGGAGCAGAGTCTTCTGCAGCTTCTCCAGGCAGGAGGGTCTATTCTGTTCTAGCTCTGCATTTTTATGCCCATGTTGAAGCAAGACTGTGAAACTATCTGCTTCTCTGCCCATGTCACATGGCTGGTCAGCAGCAGTCTTGGGGCAGCTCTAAAGACTGGGTTTGGCAGCCAAAAGTATAGCTACATCCATTTAAAACACAGTCAAACAAAAAGAAGCCACACTTAAGAAAAATTACCACCTGGTTACAGACCTTTTTTTAACCTGGCAAGTAGAACATTCGCTCAGAACATGGAAGTTGTGTTCAGTACCTCCCTGCCCCAGGAGGCTTTAAATTAAAATTATATGCAAGTTTCTTCTCCATACCTCCCTCTTTTAGTGGGCTGATAACCTACACCAAAAAAAAAAAAAAATCATAGGGCTAGTGGGAGAAATAGAAGGACATATTGTAGGGGTCTCCACACTCCCTACCCATTAGACCAGGTAACAAATATGTGCTGAACATTCTGCCTTTTCTACAGTGTTATCTCCATTTATAACACTTTAAATCCATCCTTGGCTTTAGCTGATGCAGTGCATTAAAATTAGAATAATAATAATTTGATCTCCTGGAAACCTTGATTTTTTTGCTATTTGAGGGGATGTGCCTTTCACCTCTCCCTGAAAGTATGCAAACAAGCTTTCTCAAGTGATGAGTATTTTTGCTTTGGTATTTGAATTTCAAAACTATCCACAGTTCCTAGTGATAGGTATTTATGCTATTTTGCAGTCTCTCTGAAACTAGGATTCTTTTTCTGATAAATTGAAAAAAAACCTCAACAAAGCAAACACCAACACAGCAACAACTCTGTTGTTCTTTGGGTACCAGAAAATGCCTTCAGATTCCTATCGATGGAAAGGGCTCTTACAGAGATTCTATCCTCATATCTAACTCCTTAATTCAAATAGTTGCTGATTTTGTGCAATGCTGGATTAAGATTAATACAAAAGAATCTTTAAAATAAAAAATAACTTGCAGTATTGTCTATTCTCAATTTCCTGCGAAGTTTGCTAAGGCATAAACTGTTAAGTGTAAACAACTTAATATACATTTATGGTTTTGATATACATATGTCACATGAAGCAACTAATGCTTTTCTTGGTTTTGGTCTTTTTGAAGAAGTGTTTATTAAATACTGAGATTTTTTATAATATAAGGATATGAAAATAATGTAGCTAAGCCTCTTATGTATGTCTCCTCCAGTAACTAAAGAAAACCCTGTAGGAATATTTATAATTTCCACTTAGACAATCGATAGAATAAAAAAAAAATACAATCCAGGCAAGCAATATGTATTTAATGAAAATTTACTTTTCTGTTACAATTCATAGAATTATTAATAGTGCTAGCAAGCCTAAGTCTCACAGAAACTTAAGTTGTCAGATACTAAGCAACTCTTATTCTAGATAAATATAACAGACGGTAGTGTGTATCCTTTCAGCAAACACTCATTCTCATTATGAAAGTCTGCACTTTTAAAGAATGTTAAAGCATAGCAACTTCCTTCAAAGAATAAAAATTATTACTTTACAAGGGTGATGTCCTTATCCAAACCAGAGCTCCTCACCTTATTCTCAATTTCCAAGGCACTTTTGTTAACCACGCCATGAATTTTACGTGACAGTCTCAGTAGTAGTACTACCTGAATTACACTGTTGGGAAAATTCAAGTGGAAAGAATATAAAAACTCAGAAGCCATTTTATATTCTTTTGTGGGGAGACTGTCAGTAAAATGACTGCAATTCTCGTCTTCAGTCTTAAAGTATAGACTTAGAAATACAGACTGCTGTTGCCTCTTACAAGCTTTCTGCTGATCTTTTCCCATCAAAGGATCTTTACAGAGCTTGGTGGCTGATCTATAACAGCAAACTTACACATCAAAAAAACCCCTCCTAGATATACATGTAGTTTGCCTTAGATATACATAGAGTATTGAAGTTCATATATTTATTTCAGCCAGATGCAGCCTCAGTTCTTGTCCTTGTAAGCATTTAGGATGCACTAATTTCTAAGGACAAACTTCATGGAAGTCTACAGGTCTCTAGGCACCATAAATTAGTATAGATAGAAACTGAAATGCCAAAATCCTTGTCCACAGCTTATGCCTCTCCAGATGTTCTCTTACCACCTGGCAAAGTATGTGGGAAGGGAAAGTATACACAGTGACAGTCCCTCAAAGGGAAAAAAAAAAGCATTTAGATACACTGGATTAAGGATAAAAACGTGAAAGAACTGAATCATATCTAAAGGTAAATATCTAAAATGTTTTGAAATATGTCAATATTGTAGTAATTCACACCATCTAACACCACCTCTGTAAAATCAGTGGTGCCCTCTGAGGCAGTCAGTCCCTCCTTCAGCTTTTTCTCCAATATGAAAAACAGTTCAGCAGGGTTTGCAGCAGTTGCAGATGTTTCTGCAGCTTGCTGGATTAGCAGCCTGTCCTTCCAGAGGCACTGTCAGTATCTCCAGGTAAGAGTAAGCAGAACTTGGCAGAACTGAGGTTCTGACTGCTGTTTGTGTATGTTGTCAGAGTACACTGAATAATTTTAACCACAAGTATAACTGTGACAGCTTTTGCAAGAATTTCATCAGACATGGCCTTGAACTCCCAATGTTTTTTCTAGTCATTATAGAAAAAACACATGAATGTAGATATAAACCCTGTTGACTGTCTCATCTGGTTGTACATATATACCTCTCTATGAAGGACAGTCCTTTTTCTTCTTTTTTCAGGGAGGAAGAGAAAGATTTTAGTGATCTAGGTCTAAGTGAGAAATGGAAACAATATACAATGCACCTGAGTTCTATCACACACACACCTGGTACCAACACGGGCTGAAAAAATGGGTGCTCTTAGTCAAGGTCATTTCCTCAGCTGGATGTGTTGACAGCTTGTGCTGAGGCAATGAGTCCAGGATTTTCCCTCCTGAGTGGAATAACTAACAAATAGCTACAGCTGAAGATATTCCAGTATGAATTAAGAGAGATGTAAATCACTGTCAAATTAACAAGGTTGACAAAGTGGCTCAGAAGTTCAGCAGTGCTCTCTGAAAGTGTGAAAGCGTAATGTGGAGAATACAAATGAAATCTGCAGGACTCCTCTAAGGGTCATTAATCTTCATACCATGGTAAAGCTCTACCCAAACTGTGTTTACAAAAACTGCAAACAGACATAGGTTTTGATCAACAGAAAACCTCAATAATATTTAGATATGCTTTTCTTTTAGATACTGGGGCAAGGGCGCCCAACAGCCATTGAAGGGGCATTTGAGCCTGGGCAAATGGGAAATGCTAGACCTCAAGTGCAACGGTTGTTATCGGGCCAAAATTAAGAGAACTCTAGCTGGCTCGTTTCTGTACAAGGGAAGCCTTAGCTGGCAAAGGCCTAAGGAACAATCTTTATGAGTATAACGGAACTGTCTTTGATAATGATTAATTGGGAAGGAGTGTCAATTCTTCTATCATGAACATGCTAGAGGATTAGGTGTCTTGCTCTTCCCTGCCAGGATGGAAGATTATTCGCGGTTGAAAAGACTTGAGTGCTAGCAAGGTCAGCATTATTACTTTTGTTAATCTTGATGTGGTGTGATGTTTCTTATTTAATGCTTGTTATTTGTATATCTTTATGCTGTGCAAAAAAGAACTGCTGCCTTAACTTCCAATTATGGTGTGTGACTGAGATAATGTGAACGGGACGACAGGAGTGGGAGTATGGCAGCACTGATGAGTTCTCTCTTTCTCCCTTCTGCTGCTAAGCAGTTGTCACCTTGTTTATTCTCTAAAATTACTAATTGCCCCACTGCAATCACATAAAAGCCAAATGAAAACACCACCCAAGCACTTCCACAATTTTCTTTTGCTGATGCCTCCAGTAGATGCAGGAGTTAGGGCTTAAGGTATTTTTTGGGTTCTGAACGCCGTGGGTCCCCAACAGAGATTACCATGCCTCCAAAGAAGGGGTATTTTTAGGGCCACTGACAGATGATGATCATCAGCAGGCATTTACCTGTGACCATCACTGCTGGAAAGCCTGTAACACCTCACAGTGAGGCGGTCCAAGCAGAAACCATGAAGTGTACCATTTAGTTCACTTTACAAACAACAGAAACATCATAACAAAGCCCAAAGCCCTTTTATTAAGGGGAAGTAACTCTTACCTTGTCTCCAAAATGGGTGATATATTTCCTGTCTAAGTGAACTAAAATGTCTGGACAGCAAACAGTGGTGTAGCCCATATGAAATACTAGATCTGTGAAGAAATTCCATTAATAAATAATACTTTTCTAAGGGCAGTCATAAATATAAGAAACTATTCCCTTCAATTTCATAGTTGCTATCCCAAAATAATGGAAACCCACTGTCAACCTTTCAATAAACTCTCCTATTTTTATTTATAAGAATTTTCAAGCATGTGTGCAGGAAAGAAAGTGTGGTAAAAAGTTTAAGTTTGGCTTTAAATAATTAATAGATTATGTGGAGAAGTTTCGTCCTAGGAATTTTTAAAAGTGTATACATATATGTGTGTGCGTGTACATATATAATTTTTGAACCTGCCCAGAAATTAGCTTTGTTTATTGATGAATTAATCAGATTTTTAATGCCCATTCAAATGCAGCTGTTGAACAGTAGAAAAGACCCCTGTAGTTATTCCTTATGATGGTGCCACAGAGAAGCCAAAGGCCTCAGATATGCAACAATCAGCACTTTCATAGCTGTAAGGGGGAGCACAACCTGCCTGATATTCCATTAAACCAAAGCAGGAGTAGCTGATATGTTAATAAGGCCAACTGTTACAGGCAGAATAATCCTTCCTTTCCTCTTTGTTTTTAATTGCTACCGTGGGATGGGGATCAGGGAGAACACATGTGCTTCTTTCTGTTCTATCTTGGTACTATCAGTGTGATAATATCTTCTTTTAATTCTGAAGCAATTAGGTCACATGGCAAAATGAATATAAAATCTACATTTTCTACAGTCTTGTTCAAAGCATTTCAACTCACAATTAAGATCTATACAGCTGGTTAGCTTTTTTTATACTGCTGTATTAAAATTATTTTATTCTAGTTTTTTTAAGGCTGTTGTTATTTTTACCTTCACCTCTGTTATTATCAACTTTTCTCTCTTTTTAAGTCATTACCTGTTGGGATTCTTGGTGTTTCTTTCTTTGTTTAATTGTTTTGTCGTTGTTTTCCAACATGTTCTGCAAAACTCAGATGAACCCAAGACTTAGACAGTATTCAATATTAGCTGGAATTTTACATTTAATTAAAATATACCTGTGTCAAATACATTCATAAATTTCTTGTAATTCCACTCCAGGCAGAAAATATGCAGGATCCTTTGGAACGGCCCTGACAAGTTCCCTTTCCAGCGGCCTTTAACTCCACTGCAGGAGGCTTCCCTGTGGCAGGCAGGTCCATGGAGATACCACCAACGCAGAGGGATGCTGTGCTGTTCCTCTCAGTGTCTCCTCGGCTAGGACCAGCACAGAGGAGTGCTTGGATCCCAAAAACATACGGTAGGGCACTGGCCTGTGGATGCCTGCCCCAATGACATCAGGGAAAGAATTATCTTGCACAACAGCTGAGGCTACTGCTGTGCCCTCTGCCACACACCGAGGTGAGATCCAGCAGGCCAAGCTGGCCCTTTGCCACAGTTCCTGTGAAGAGGAAGCTTTGAGGAACGACTCTCACTGCTGGCTCTTGGTTCCCCAGTGACACAGTGTGACCAGAACGACCTGAAAGGATAACTTCCCTCTCAAGCCAAACCCTTGGAAGTCCTCTCTTGGGTGCTCACTAGTAAATCCTTGGATAGTGACCATGGCTCTCCAGTCCCTGGCACATCATGTCCTGGCCAATTCCTCAATATTCTGCCCATTCCTCTTCCCAAGGTGGTGCGGTGTGCTCACCCTGCAGTTGAAGGCCATCCTCCATGAGCTGACTGGGTGCCACATGTGACTTCTTGGCATGACTTTTAAAAGCATAGAGAAGTCAGGTCACTACAGTATGGATCCAGTTTGTGGAATGTGATCCATTCCGGTCAAACTTGTACTGTCTTTAATCACCACTGTTTTGATGATCTGTACTGCTTCCGAGATCTCTGATTGACTTATCAGGATATAGCAAGGCTGGCCACAATAATCTTTGAAAGGTCATGATGATCAGATGATACGCCTGAGGACTGGAAGAAACCAAATGTCACCTCAGTCTTCAAAAAGAGCAAGAAGCAGGAACTAAGGAACTACCAGCCAGTCTAACCTAACCCCAATCCCTAGAAAGACGATGGTGTGCCTCATTATGGAGGCAATCTCTATCCACATGGGTGACGAGAAGGTCATCAAGAGTAGTCAGCATGGATTCTTTAAAAGTAAATCATGCTTGACCTGATTGACTTCTGTGATAAAATGACTACCTGAATGCATGAGGGGAGAGCAGTGGATATTGTCTACCTTGACTTCAGCAAAGCTTTCAACACTGTCTCTCCCAACATCCTCACAGGCAGACTCAGGAAGTGTGGACTGGATGAGTGGACAGGGAGGTGGATTGAGAACTGCCTGAATGGCATATCCCAAAGGGTCGTAATCAGTGGCACAGGGTCCAGTTGGAGGCCTGTCACTAGCAGTGCCCCCCAGGGTTTAATACTGGGCTCAGTATTGTTTAACTTATTCATCAATGACTTGGATGAAGGGGCAGAGGCCTCCTCAGTAAGTTCCCCAATGACACAAAGCTGGGAGGGATGGCCGATACCCAAGAGGGCTGTGCAGCCCTTCAGAGGGACGTCGACAGGGTGGAGAGATGGGCAGAGAGAAGGGCAGAGAGAATACTCTGAAATTCAACAAAGGCAAGTGCAGGGTCCTGCACCTGGGGAGGAATAACTCCAGGTACCAGCACAGGCTGGGGGCTGACCTGCTGGAAAGCAGCTCTGTGGAGAAGGACCTGGGAGTCCTAGCGGACAATGAGCTGTCCATGAACCAGAAGGGTGCTCTGGTGGCCAAGAGGGCCAGTAGTTTCCTGAGATGAATTAGGAAGAGCATTTCCAGCAGATCAAGCGAAGTCATCCTGCCCCTTGACTCAGACCTAGTGGGGGCCACGGATATATAAAATACCTAACAACATGCAGACTTTAGCAAAAATTATATAGCTAACCTTCTTCTTTTTTTATTTTTTTTATTTTTTTTAAATATATAGGTTCTTTCTTTATTTCAATGGGAAGGAAATAGGGAAAAAAGAGAAATTTTCTACAATTTTAACTTCAGAGAAGGGTTGCTGAGATACTTTTTGCCTTGAAGGGAGTTTTATTCTTCTTGACTGTGGAGTCATAAGATTTTGGGTCAATCAAGTTTCTGAAGGAAGAGAATTCCACATTAAGAAGACTCATCCTTCTCTTTGCTCAAGAAAGGCTTTTAACGCTTCTGTACTGCCGACCATAAAATATGGAGCAAAAGGGTGGGAACATTTAATATACTGGAGCTGAAACTAAAACCTGGACAATGAAGCATGAAATGAAGTATGCTTGATATCACAGAGAAACAGAATTAACAAATAGGTAAGACAGAGAAAGTACATAAAAGAACAATCTTTATGAGTAAAAGGACACTGGCACGATTGTATCTGAAGAGGGAAAAATTAAAGACGGAATGTGTTTATGAGGAAATGGGTTACAGCACATGTAATCATCAGAACACTTAAGAATGTATCATAAAAATATCTTTTCTTCTCTGACCTATTTCAAAACGGATACATGACTGGATTGCATGAAGAATGCTGAGTGCTTCAGAGGGGTGGGAATTTAAAGTATTGTAAAGCAATTAAAAATTACATTAATTACACTGCTTGGTAGTACTATATACTTGCTTCTTTTGAAGGAAGGACGCTCTTATGTTTCCAGTGACAAGCTTTCTTAAGGGGAAACCATAACAACTAGAGAAACATAAAGAGTTTCTATAACCTTGTAATCACACATGTCATACACAATGTACTATTTTCCCTCTTTATAGCAGAAATGCTCAGAAATAATATAAAGTAGATGCTTCAAATTATGTTTTCTGTGACAGAAGTTAATTCTAAAGTAAGTATTCCATGAAAGAGAAACAGAGAAAACATTTTTACATGTCTATCATTTGTCCTTAGAGGACACAAAACAAATATGTTTTTTAAAGCTTGACACTGGTATTATTCTGTGTGGCCTGCGGCTATATGCTTTTTCCAGTTTGTAGAATTGAAGGATAAGAAAACAGCTTTGCATTAAGAGGAACACATTGTACAGGTTAATCATAACCATGCAGAAATCAAAATGCTGCCAACAAAATAATGGCGTACTAGTGCCAAGGGAGTCACCAGGATGACTGTGAGGGAAGCTGTGGGAGAATAACAACTCCTTTGCATGTGGAGAAGTATTTCAGGCATGTGCTTCTAAATTAATTATTGATGTGGCTGAAACAGAAGTTTTTACTACTGTCGACAATAGCAAATACTCGTAAAAATTTAATTGGCTAAAAGTTAATTTCAGTGTTCCTCAATCATGAAATGTATTATTTGAGAAAAGCCTTTTTTAAGATGTTTAAATTTTAAAAGGAAATAAAGCAGAAAAGCAGAATCAGGCAGGGGAATTTAACAAATGTAAAAATGTTGACAGAAGTGAGAGTCATTATCTAGTCAATATTGTATCAATTAACCAAACTAACCGTAGTCCCCAGTGAGAACTAAGTAAAATGGCATGATTTTCTAGTTAGTCTGACTCATTCCCATTACCCATTATGTGTGTACATTAGTGCGTACAAATCAGACAAACTAAAACGCAGTGCCACATAAAATGTGGAAGAATTAGACAAAATAGTGTTTGTAAGAATTTTAAATGCTCTAAATCCATTAAATAATAAATAAATCATAATTTGTACCGGTGACAGTTGCTACTTTTGAAGGAGAGTGGCTAGTCTGCTCCCAGCTCTCCTTAGGCTGCCATGGGAACATCTGAGAATCACTTAACTTTACTGTAAACAAATAGCATCCCAAGACATCGGTAGAAGTACTTCCAGATTTTCAGTTTAGCAAGTTAAAGTATAACTATAAAAAAAAAAAAGTGAACACAAAAAAATTTTTTTTGTTAAGATGTGTGACATCTGAGGCTGAGATTGACCTAACTGCAACCACAGACGTTTTAGGTAATACTGACACTGAGATTTTAATTCAGCATAGTTGAATAGCATAATATAGCCATATTTAAATAAATGGAAAACTACATACACTATTGGAGGGCTAAGCCTGTAAAATACTTTTCACTTCACTTACAGAGTGAAGTATTTTTAGCCCTAAGCGTGTAACATCTTGATACTTCTGAGAAGCTGTTGAAAAGAATCTGTTCAGAGGGGACGACAAAAAAGGTAAGAGCATGCAATTTTATCACTGGAGTATCAGGACAGCCTTTAGTTCCCTTTGAGGGACTTGTGGGTAACCCAGAAAAAGCCCATATATTTGCTATGCCTGTCAAGTGTCTGAATGCGGCAGTAAATTCACAGAAATACCTGGAAAGACCACCTGTCCTACAAATTCCCCATATAAGAAACGGTGTGGTGAGGCTTCCTTTGACACTGCTAGGGAAATCATGGAGGAGTTTACGAGAAGGTGTTCGGAATGCTGTGAAGTTCACTGTAACTTCTGTATTTTCTCTTTCTGGACAGCAGCGAGACCGTAAGATTTCAGGGAGCACCACTGCTGGCACACAGGCTCATCTGATGTTGTGTCACCACTGTTTATTACATAAGGTAGCACCCAACAGAAAATGATGTAAAACTTACTTTATTTAGTTATTTTAATACATGATGGTGCTTTTTTTAAAAGCTAAAAATCCTTTCTTATTGAACTTTCACTGTTAAAATACAAAATGTTGTTGACTGGTAAGGGTTAGCTTTTAGCTCTGAGCTATAATTACACATGATAAAAATTATTTGGATCAAACTGTACAGGAGATTGTCCTGAGATCATTTCAGCTATGATGTTTACATTTATAAAAGACACCCACCTCTTATGCTGTATTGTTTTGTGACAACTATAGTCTTTTAAAAGGTTACACAAAGCTCTTTCCCATCATAGCTTATGCAAATGATTACCACAATGCACTACAGTAAATTTGACCAAAATATATCTAGATCCCAGGTGGGTAAAAGTCTCATTTGCTTTCATCCTACAGTTTGAAGACCTGTTCATATAATCACTTGTAAGAGAGTAAAAAAAAATCAAACCAGGTAATAAACTACAAAAGAAGAAGAACCAATGGATAATCTTTTGTTTGTATAGTTTTACCAATACTGATAATACAATATCAGTATAACTAGATCTAACCAATAATATTATCCATTGACAATACATTACATACAGTGCAAAGTTTGAATTTTTTGGCAGCAATTTTTTCTGTTGTGCTTATGAAAAGGCTGCAATACATACAGCCAGTGGCAAAAGCATCAAGCAGTATGTGTTCCTGTTTAACTGAGGCTGGGATACTTATTAAAAGTCTTCTGAAGCAGCTTATTTGTACAGAAGCTCAAGATTTTGTCTGAAAAGGCTGCTTCATGGGTTAATGTATTCACCTATAAATAAAAGCAGTGACAGCTCTCCTGTCAGTACATGCTGATGGACGGTTCCTTTTTCCACCATTACAGCCTTGTGAATGTGGGAAAATTAATTTAAGTGGTAGTTAATTTCTAATGAATTCCATCCAAGCGGTTAATATGGTCCCTTGATGTTATGGTAACCTTCATGGATCATTGCATTATGTAAATAAATTCTACTTTATGCTGGTTTATTAAAAAAAGAGGAAGATTGGTGAGTCCAGTCAAACCTTCACATATACAAACCCGCAAAAATTTCATAAGATATTGCTAAAAATAGACTGTTTGAGAGGAATACACTTGATCTCCTACAAAGCATACCATTCATCTTTATAAGACATCTAATTTTTATATAATTTTGGCAGGATCATCTATTATGTGGAGCTGAGAATAAGACTTTCGGGAAGGAAATCCTCTTCACTCAAAATGGTATTACAAATGCAGCTTGTGTGTCCTTGAGGGACTCTCCAAGCCCTTAGATCAGCTGTTTTGCACAAGCATGAATCACTGGACAGGTTTCACACACCCCAGCTCCCACCTTATTCCCTCTTCCGGGGGGAGACCTCTGACAGAGTGTGCTCTGAGGAGAACATATCCATGGCATTTTACTCCTTGAAGTCGCTCAGATGGCCAGGGAGTTGTTCAAAGGCAATCCTAAAATATGTAGGGTGAGGTATGCTTCCAAGAAACATGAGGTAGGCATTCATCTGCCATACCAGCAAACATAAAAATATTTGGGAGGACAGAATTATGCAAAATATCTCAGGAAAGATTAACTCAAAAGGTGTATGGTGTAGCCAGTAATGCCCAAGAATGTATGAGAGGGAATGCTTGTAGGCAGAGGCCTTTTAAAAGACAATTGAGACAGTTGGAAAAAAAGCTGGTAAGCTTTGGCATATATGAGAATGACTTGTCTACTCAAAAGCTTTCCTATTTTTTTCTAACAATATCAGCAATCTCATAAAATATATTATCTTTCTTACAAGCCCTATCTCACAAACTCAAACATTACATAAAAGATGTATCAGGATGGTGAGAGAAGCAGAAAGTCTGTTTCATGAGAAAAGACTAAAAGGACTTGTTCAGCTTAGGAAAACAAAGATTGAGAAAGGACATGGCAGCTACCTAGAAATAAATATCAAGCAGGTAAATTCTCCAGGAACAGAAGTGCTGTTTAACAGAAAAGATAATGTTGGCATAAGTATAAAAAAAGTTGTAAATAAATGTAGAGTTGGAGTTAGAAGATTAGGAAGAGGAAGGAAATTCTAGACTGTTTGAAGAGTCATGTTAGCAAAAGACACTTAATTTTCAATGCAGAATTTAAGGTATTTATTTAAATAATATTAAGTAGTTGCCAGCTTAGCAAGGAGTTGGAGTTTATGTGTATACATGGCCTTCACAACTTTTTCCACTGATCGTCATTCTGCGGACAGTGCCCTAGAGATGACTGGGACCATACTCCTCACAGGCGGGACCTTTCCATGCCTGGAGAGAATACAGCCATGTCATGGCTAAGGAGACCCTAAATGATGAATGTTTCAAAGGCCTGAACACCAATGGCCTCTACCTTGTGGCCCTGCCATCACAGCTCTCTGCCCTGCTGCTCACGCCACACAGAGACATTGTCTGACTCACACCTGGCACCCAGCTACGCTGCCTCTCCCTGTGAGCGTTAATGTAAGATCCACTTAGTTTTGCTCTTCACCTTTTCAAGTTGTATAAAGGGATGAACCTAAAACTCACAAGAAAGGATCTTCTATAAAAATGTTTTTGTTTTTCCTTGACTGTTTTTCCTCCTGACCATTCTTTGAACATTACACATTATAAGTCACAAGTTCCTCAAAAATCAGCATTTTTTTCAAGGTGCCCAAGACAATGAGATGGGTGATTTGCAGCCTTCCACGTTTGTGCTTTTGTTGGATAATGCTGAGAATGTATGCCGTGTGCAGAAGGCCATGGTATGAAGTAGCGTGAGCCACCAAGGCCAGCTGGAGCAGTACTGGAGCCCTGGGACGGGCTGATGGAACCAGCCATACTGGATATAAGACTATGACTAGCTACACTAGCCTAGACACAGAACTGTTTCTGAGTCTGGGTTTTGTCTGAAGAAAGCATCCTGTAAACTCTCTGTCATGGGTGCAGGGCAGATGATCAAGTGAACAAGATGCAGGAGCAAAACAAAAGTGGTTCAAACTGATTCATGATATGCCGTCTTTTCCAAAACTAAAAAAATAATCCTAGTATATATATATGAATTCACAGCTGCTTGAGTAACATGTCAAAACACAACTGCTGATGGGAACCACCATGAAATTTGAATGTCTTTCACTGTGGTTTCTGGGGTATTAAGACAAGTGATAGATACCCTGGGTTTTTTATTAGTGATTCAGGTGTGATATAGATCAAACACTGATAAATTCAGGGCAGTAAAAATCAGCAAAGTAGTAACAATGATAATGGAGCAATGGGGAGAATTTCATGCTGCTTAACACACTGAATCTAGTGAAAAAATTTTCATTTTGTTACCTTCAAACGCAAAGTCATACATCTAGAAATCAGACATTGCAGCTACACCTGCAGAAGAGACGGCTGTGTCAAGCACAGGGGAAGTGTTAAGCAATGTAAATCCTTTACAGGTCATAAAAAACTGACAGCAAACAAATTCTTTACAGAAATCCATAGCAATGACGTGATCTTCAAATGAAGGAAGCAGAAGATTACTGAGAACAAAATTCAGTATTTTAACTACAGTGCTCAGCATCACTAAGGTAGATTCTACCTATAGTCCCTGTGTCCATATTTTTAAAAAGAAATGAGGCTACAGGGAACAGAAATATCCAAAGGTTAGACAAAACATTTTATACTGAGAAAGACGATTAATCTGATTATCTTAATGAAAGATTAAAAGGGTGACTCAAATTTAGTGACTGCCTTTTGAAGGAAAAATACACAGGAATCTAAGACTGAAAGGCTCAACAAAATTTGGCGACTGCAAATTAAAGCAAAAAAGATCACCTTTTTAACAGTGAAGTGACACTATTTTGTAACTTAATCACAGTTGTGTGACTGGCTGCTCATATATCCACTACTGATCTATCCAACCCTAGAACTGTGGTCTCTGGCTGCAGCCGTGTTTTAGGTTTCATGTCCTACTTCTGGTAGAATAGAATTCTTCAGCCTACAAATCAAGTCCCAGGTTACCATTTCATATTTACTGTATTTTCATTCACTTAAATACATCTTTTTTCTGTGACTACAATTAGTGTACAGCAATTGGTGGTCAGGATGAATGTCCAGATGACATAAAAGCAACTTGTTGTTTAATAGCTAAATGCGCATCCAAAGCAAAACCAAGGTACTTGGCACACAACCTAGATGCAAAAGTTCTTATCTAAAGCCTGAAGATCCTATGAAAGTGACCTATTTTAGATATCCCAGTCACTGTTTTTATAAATATTAGCATCCTAGTATGAGTCCCTTTCGAAACTGTATAGACTGTGGGACTGCTTGCTCCCAGTCTTTTCTTCATTTAGGTACTGTTCATTACCAATCTTTAATCATGTACAACAGAGAGGCTTGCATTACTCTCTGCCTGTTCTTTTGCTTACTTTCAACCACTAAATGGAATCAATCTATTTTTAGATCAAATGACTTCACCTAAAAAGTTCACTTTTTATTCCTTTTTGCACAAGGTGGCACACAAGCACAGGTGGCTTCTTGAAAAATACTGCTTGTTTTCAACACTTTATTCATATTTACAGACAACAGATTTCAAAGGCTGATGCACAAACTTCTAGGTGAAATGGCAAATTTTTCATTCCTGGAGGCAGGTGGATAACTCCAGCAAGTGACAGCTTCATCTTGGGTGCCAATATTCTCTCTGTACCAACTTTCATCATTTTTAGATCAGGTTCAGTGTCTTCACTGTGATGAAGCTCTTATAAAGATTGCTGCCTCCACTACGAGTGGGATACGGAGCAATAACGAAACTGCTGCAGTTTATCTCCCAGAGGTATAGAAGCAAAACACCACCTCTTACCTAAATAAACTGGGCTGTAAAGTGTGACAGTTCAATAACAGCTTCATGGGCAGTTCACCTATTCCTACAGGAAGATAAATTCAGTCCTGGAAAGCAGAGGAGACTGGACAGGCGAGGGCACGCCCCCTCAGAGGTGTGGCGAGTTAAACTGTCCCAGCTAGCAGGAAAGAATCCAGCCCCTTCTCAGCCTCCGGGACTAACATGCTCATGACCCCATGCAATTTAGGCTACTGGTACAGATTTTAAGCTCCAAATTAGTAATCTGGTGAGCTGTAATACAAAGAATGCAAGTATTTAAATGTAGAATCAGTTTTATTAAACTGAATGGGATTACTTTGTCCTTAACCTCTGCTTTAAAAATAATTTGATAGTTTTCAGCAGTGTATATCAAGGTGTGTCCACCCTTGCTGATTCAGAACTTCGCAATATGGCGATGCTGCAGATAAACATAAACCAGTTTTGGTAATGCAACCTCCTTAGTGCATGGAGCTCACTGAAACCACAGGAAGACCTTGGTGTTACACAGAAGATACTCTGAACAGTGGCCGGAGTAGCACGTTGTGTCTGTTCGCACTGATAAACAAAGAGGAGAAAGCAGCCCGGCTTCTCACTTCCTTTTTCATTGTTTAAGAATATTTACATTCTTGTTTTATAGTTTTATTTATATTTTTTAATCTCACCTACTTCACCTCTACAAATAAAGAAAAAATTCCAATTGTTAATACTTGGCAAAAGCCTTAGCAATTGCTCTGAAATATCACTCTTTCTTGTGCTTTTTCTCTTTTTTGCTTTTGTGCATGGTATCATAGAATAATTGGAAGAACAACATGCTGTCTACGTAACTCAAAAATTGCTGTTATTTTAACTGAGTGTGGGAAACTAACTGTGGTGGTGTCAGAATCTGGAACAGTCACCTGTCAGTCAGCTAACCTCAGGGTGTACTGGCTCCATCAGAGCAGACACAGCTCCTCGGTACTGTAACTCCTAAAGACTTCCCCCTCACCTGTCATTTTTGAACAGCTATTGTCCTGAACTCAGCAACCAATACTGTAATTCCCACACACAGAACCACAGACAAAGTCTGACAGTCATCAATATACATGAGCTCTAAGATTTATCCTCCAGTTGACCTAAATACATCTCTACCTGTTGCGTATCAGGAATATGACAATCTCGTTCCCTAGAACACTTTTGAGGAGTTAAGCAAGTTCAGTCACTCACAACTGCACATAATTTTCATAATTGTACAGTGGAGACAGTCACAGGAGACATCAGTTGTCACGTTCCCACTCCACTGTGGGGATTTGAAGAAGAATGAAGACTTTCTGGAGGGGGTAACCTAGACACGTAAGCAGTAGGAAGCCAAAAGCTGAAAATGTAATTCGAGCCTGAATCTTATTTCAGTTTTCACTGTATGGACCTTCTTCCTGTGTTACTGGGTACTATTTCCACCCCTAAAACACTTTACATTCTAGCTGCGCTTTCCTTATCATTCCCCTCCCTTTCAGCCTCAGGGGGGAGAAATAAAAAAGAAAACGCATACAATTAAGGAACTAATACAGATTGGTATTTTTAGCATTCCAGGACTAAATCTTTGGCCTGGGTAACTTAAGTAGCTGTTGTGCACCCCCTCCTTTGCCAACAGCTGTTTAAGTAGCACAACATTCAGACGGCCTGTAATGAAGGATGTGAACCCTTAGCTACCAACCACTAGGCTACTGCTGACATTATTTCACCAGCTCATTTCGCAGCTGCTGTAAACAAACCTAAAATAAACATGCATCACCCCCAGCTATAGTCACCTTCCTCATGCCATTCAAATTATAGAAAGCTATAGAATCTGATTTTTTTAGAACACCTCTGTAACAGTGTGTAGACATCAACTAAAAAATGGTACTTACAAGTGTGAAATTCAGTACTCCTGCCTAACAGATGGAAAAATTGAGACAAAGGCAAAATTACCTTTTCAAGATTATACAGCAAGTCAACGGCAGAGTACAATTACAATTCAGAGCCTCCTAGTTTCTAATCCTATAATCCTCTTTCCAAAATCTATTAAGCACAACCAAATATGCTGTTTCAGTGATGGCCATGAATGCCCCATTCTGTTGAATGCTCCACCCCAGGTACCACAAACTGTTCAGAGAACGGCACATGAATTGTTTACAGCCATAATAAACATTTGAATTCAAATTACTTCACATCTCAATTTTCTGACCAGTAGCCCTACATTCAAGGGTTTAGTTAGGAAAAAATGTTTCCTCATTGTAAGTTGTTGAAATAAGATGCTGAATCAGCACTGTATAAAAGCTTGTCTTGGGCTAAAGGGGGAGATGAAAACAGTAATTTGTGCCTCCCTCTGTTGCGCAGTAATCCTAGCCCTAAATTTCACTCCATTTCTGACTGTAGATGCTATTTCACACCAGCCTGGTAGAGTGAACTTGTCTCAGGGTCCCACACACCGCTGAATTCAGAAAGTTGGGCCAGGTGATGATTGCTGCCCCTCACCCTTGCAACTCACACTTGTAGGCATCTCTTAACCATCTGACACTGCTCTTGGCAAGAGAGCCCTTGTTTGAGTACCTCCCCAGTGACCCACCAGCGCAATTTGCTTTGTACCAGTGAGCTGCCTTTTTCTGACAGAACCAAGCGGCTGGATGAACTTTTTGGGAGGCAGTAAGACCAGCTGTCAACTATCTTTCCTAAAATACCCAACCAACCAACTTCACTTCATCTCATGCCCAATTCACACCTCAGCCCTTACTATCCACCAGGAAAGTGGATAGGCCTGGAAATCACTGGCTGTTTTGGTCATATATACACTGTTTACTTTAAAGGTGTACTAACAGCTAAACTCACAAGGTATCACAGAGGTTCACAGCACACAGGCTTTTTCTTCTGCTGGAACAAAATGCACCGCAAACACCTAGAAATGTGTACCATTAAGTCTGAGAATCAAAGCTTTTAAAATCTTCAGTTCCTAAAATGGCTTAACTGTCAAAGCACGTTAAAGGTATAAAATATTTCCAAGAAATTTCTCTGCTTACATTTTATTTTCATGCACAAGCTGTGGGTACTTAGAAGGCTCTTTTTTCATGAGTGTCTGAATTTCAACCCAACCTTCTGAAGTACAGCAAGTTTTCCACTACTTCAAGTTTCTTTGGCTTTGAGGAGCCTTACACATTTTGAATCAATCTGTCTCTCTTTAGTAAGATGAAGCTAGCCTGTTCTCTCTCCCCTCTTTGCCATGAATTCCTTTGAATGCCCCCTAAGACGGATGTGTATGTTAACTAAGCCGCTTCTCTCTCTCCAAACCCACATTTCCAGTGATGAGATAGATGAGTGAACAGACAAACCATCCAGCACATGGAAAACCAGTAAATAACTATTGCCTCTGGGATGCTTAGCCACAGCTTTACAGGCTTAGATTCTCATTGGCTACAAGCACAGAGTAAAAATATATTAATTATAAAAGTTATTGCAATTGTAGAGTTGGGGAATTATAACTGGGAAGAAAAGGGTCTTGAAGTCATCATACTATCCTATGTTACAGCAACTTCAAACACAGTGCTCAAACAATTTCGCCTCTTTCAAGTCGGGGACACTTTCTCACAGTACTCTGGCAAACTTGCAGCCGTAACAGGATAGTAGTCCAAAAGTTTAGTTTGGCACCGTTTGCTAAGAACTTGCAGTTCAGAGGAAGATCAAACACTCCTGTCTCAAGCAGAGTCATACTGAGAAGCGTGAGGAACACCACTGGGGACTGAAGCAAGTTTGGCTCTAATTAATTAATGGGTACCAATCCACTAGTTTGCATTCAACATTATGCTTGGCCATACAACCTCTGAGGCAGTACTGCTCCCAGTCATTCTCTGCACACCTGTTAGGAAACAGTTGTTTCAAGGGACACAAGATAAAAAGAAATTCTTAAGCCTCACCGATCTATGAGATCGAGCCTAAAGCTTTGCAGAATCTTAAGGCAAGTTAGATGGAATCTGAAATTGCCCACCTGAATTTGAAACTATTGGTTCTGTTATCAACATCTTGGGGGGGAGGAGTGTTTAAGAAAAAAACACGGTGTATTGTAGTAATGAACATTAATGGAGTTTATTTTCATTTTGCTTTAATTAAACCCAAATGCACCCCAGAGTCCAGTGATTCAGCTTCACCCTTACTAATTTAACAGCGCCGTGATTTTAAGGCTTCACGACTAAGACGACAAGAGGACCTGAAGGCTGCTGTTTCCCACTCCAGCTCTCCGCATCCACGGCCTGAAGCTCCGGCCAGGGCTGTCGGCCGAGATCGCACCCCGCTCTAGGCGTGCGTTAGGACGGAACGTCGTCACGCACCCCGTTCTGCGACCCGTGTCCCCAGCTGCCAGCTCCCGGCGGCGACAGGGACACGGGCAGCGGGGGGGCCTAGGGCCCGGCAGCCGAACACGGCGCCGGCTCTGCGCCCTGCGGGGTCCCGGCCGGCGCTAGCCCTTGCGCTGCTTGTGCCGGGGGTTGCTCCTGCAGCACACGTAGAGCCGCCCGCGCCGCCGCACGATGTAGCAGTCCTTGCAGCGCCTCCTCAGCGCCGTCTTCGTCTTCAGCCCGGCCAGCAGCGGCGGCCCGGGCGGCGGCGGCACGGCCAGCAGCCCGCGGGGCG
>VZTG01008537.1:177478-241710 GCA_013397845.1 Melanocharis versteri
TGGCGCTCAGTGCCATGGTCTGCTTGGCGTGGTGGCGTTCGGTCGCTGGTTGGATTTGATGATCTCAGAGGTCTTTTCCGACCTAATTTATTCTGTGATTCTCCGTTCAGTGCGCGCAGTGGAAATTCATGCTCCTGGGTGATCCGTACACAGGAGGTACGCGGTGTTTCGGAAAAAAAAGAAACAACCAAAAAAAACCCCCTGTTAATTAGGATCAGGGTCATTGGCCATTACCGAGCGTTCTGGTCCGAATCCGGCGTGTGACCCAGCCGAAGGGTTGGCAGGTGTCCGTGCCTTGTAACTCCGCGTTACTTCTCTTCCAGTGGAGAAGCTGAGGCTCGTGTGGTGCCTTGCGGAGGTGCGAGAGGATGGCTGGTGGAGCTAACGTGGGAAAGCTCGCACTGTGCTTACTTAGCTGAACAGAAATAAATTCAAAACCTGAATTTCCCAGTTTAGTTCACCTGCCAGGCATCAGTGTGAGATCAAGGAACAGCATTATAAGTAACACATGTATGTTCACCTCTGCAATCTGAGCTAAAGCTTCTCTTTACTGGCTTTCATTCCACCCCCCACATCACCAGTTTCCTTTTCTTTTCTACTTTTCAATGTGCAATTTAGTTACTTCTGTGAGAAGAATGGAAGCTAATTTTTTTTGTATACTACATGCTCGTAAGGTGATAATGTTTGAAACTAAGTAAACAGTTCAAGCTATTTGTTTTCTGAGTCTTTGTGTTCTATGTTTATAGTTGTTGCTCTTTAAATAAGATGAATTTATTTTATGCTCTAGGTATATGATGAAAAGGATTATAGAAGAGTTAGATTTGTTGGACGGCAGAAGGAGGTAACTCATTCTACTTTTTCTTGTGGGAGAGAGGGTAGTTTATGGGGTTTTTTCTTTACCTGATAGAAGTGTCCTCAACCTCATTGTCATTAAAAAGCCCCAAAGCAAAAAAGCCCCAAAAAACCCCAACAAGCAAGAAACTGACTAAACCCAAACCCCAGAACCAAAACCAACCAACCGACCCCAAAAAAAAAACCAAACAAAAAAACCCTACCAAAACCAAACTGGTTTGGATTTGGGGTTTCAGTGGAGTTTTTTTTCACTACAGTGAAATTTTTTTTTTAAGGCAACTTATAGTTGCTTCTTTCTTACCTTCCTGGTTTTGATAAACTTGAAAAACTCAAGACTTGCTCTGGATCTGTTAAGTGCTTGAATTTTGGGCGTTAGAGTTGTAGGCATTTGAATGTCTTAAACTTGGAACAGTTTTTCTTTTAAGCTTCTGTTTTAAGAAATTGTTAGTATGTTTTTAGTGCATTTATATTGGGAAAAATTAGATACTAAATACTCTGCTCAATTGTTCCTTTGTTTATATATCTGTTTACATATGTGTTTTGAAGCTTAATTTGCTTCTGTGTAGTTAAAATTCTGATCTTTACCCAAACTGAGTTTTTAATGAGCCTGTGAAGCATTTGCTGAAAGAGTGATGAGACAAATACATGTAAAATGTAGATTATTCTGAAATAATGAATGCAAAGTCTGGTAGTACCAGCATCATCCAAGTGCAGTGCTGTAAAGGTGGACCTGTTGCTGCTGCTTAAAATTTCACACACCCACTTTATTGATAAGTCCTTTCGCACTGAGTTTTCTCTAATGATCAAGCAGCACAGCTCCATGATCTGCTGGCCTTTGGGACAGAAACAGCTATTTCATCCAAATGGTATTCCTCAATGCCTGAGCCTTTGAATAGTGCCTTAGTGTTAATGCTATAAATGTTTATGTATAGCATTTTATTAAATATAAAGTGTGGTAGATTTTTAATGTGGTTGCATATAATTATTCTCTTCCTAAATTAACCTGAACTAATTACACTGATTTCCGAGTTTTTGTATGGAGTTTACCTCACTGTGTGACGGATACAATTTAACTCACGCTGTGTGGCAAAAATGGGGATTTTACACGAGAAATAATTAAATGAAAATGTCACTTAAAATGCTGAATTAGCTTACTTCAGGGAGGATAGTTGGCAAAGTAGGTCTCTCCCAAGTGTATTGCCTGTGTCTCTGCTATTTCTGTAACTTTGTAGGAAATAATCTTTAAGCCTAATTTTCCGTGGGGCAGTGGTCCCTCTAATGTGCCTTTGCCATCAGATAGTTTCAGACTCTGTGTGGTGTGGAACACCGAAGGTTTTCAGTTCAGCCCAGTTCTTTCTTCTCCAGCAAAAGCCAAGCTCTAAGTCTGCTGAGCAAGGTTTAATGCTAAGCTTTAATGGTGAAATTGGGACAAAATTTGCATGTTAAATACTTCAAATGGTCTGTGCCTATTAATAGGATCTCTCTCTGGGGGCTTTGCCGTTATCCCACAGTGTGTTTCAGCTGCCAATATTAGGCCAATATTGACAGCCGTGTCTGTAGTCTGAATGTTGACTTGTTTCTGAGGCAAAAGCTCTCCTGGTGACGGTTCTTTTTCAGTCTCTTCTTCCCTTTGCCTTCAGTACAGGTGGCTGAGTCTGGCTTGGGATCAGTCCAGCCACGGCAGCTTTCCTGTCTGGAGACAGCCTCTGGGCTCTCCCCCAGTCGGGGTGTCCAGGCCTGTGTGCTTCAGGTGGCTGGGCCCAGGGGCACGGCCTGGAGTATGTGCTTATTGTCCCCTCGGTTCTGCCAGCCTAGTTGTTAGTGAAATCCACGTGTTTTAGCTAAAATCATTGGTTCTCTGTGGAGAACTGGGGATTAGTGCTCTCTGGCAAGGGCCTAAAGCAAGAAGCTGGGAGAAAACTGAGCGTGGCAACTGCTAAACTGTATCTGCCACAGTCCAACCAGGTCATTCTGCCCTTCTGTAATCCCCAAGGTCATCCTGCCCTTCTGTAATCCCTAAGGCACAGCAGAACCTATTTCAACACTGCCATTCCCACTTCAGCTCTACCCTTTCTATTGGGCTGGTGCAGCAGCTGAAGGTGTGAGGAGGACTCACCTCAGCGCTGGTCTGTTGTAAGTGTTCTCTCCTGCCTTCCCTCTAGATCTTTGGACCTGGACCAAATCCAAGTTTGGCTTTATGTCTTTGGTCTCCCAGGCCATGTACTGGCACAGGTGGATAGGTGGGAAGAAGCAGAAATGAAATTGTCAGACTGGCACTGTGGCAGGAAAAAAATAACCCATTGATTTATGCTTGGAGCAAGGCACATCTGGATGTGCTGAAGGAATCAGCCCCTTCCTGCTGAGTACTGCTGTGCTTTAGTCGAAGGGATGTTGTAACTGCAACCACTTGGGTTTTTTGTTGGGTTTTTTTTCTGTGGTGTGTTTTCCTGGTGAATTCCTAGACTGTGTCTTGTTTAGTAGGCTGAACCACAGACAAGTCTCAGCTATACGGTGAGTGAGAGGTCTTTGCTTCCCTCTCTCCCCCCAGGTACCTTCTGTGGTTAAGAAATGTTGGGATGAGTGGAGTTCTTGCTTCTAATCTTGAAGCAAAGGTGTGTCATGGTTTTATCTCCCTCCTCGTTTAGCACAAAATGAAGGACACACAATTCTGAGCGTTACTAAAAGCAGCAGTAAAAGTCCTTACTGTTTGGCAAAAATTACGTGACTTGTGGATGCAGGCCCCAGACAGTGGGGTTCTTGATGTTGCCAATTTCTTTCGATACCAAAACTTAATTTTTTGCTAACTTTCTTTAGCCATCATCTTCTTTTGGTAAGGACAAGTTACTAGCTGGCAAAACTGACTTTTCCATTACTTTTCCAGTACCAAAAAATGCAGATTTTGGGGAGACTTAATGGGAGGCTTGGTGAAAGATGCTAAGTTGTTATGTACTAGGATTATATAAAAACACTGTTGTAGTTTCTAGGGATTTATGCAATGGACACATAGCTGTCTTCTTCCCAAGAATCTCATCTTTATTCCAATACCAGCATGTTTGTGAACCTGATACACAGAGCAGTAGATAGTGCCTCCTTTGGGGGTGCATATTATTTGATATTCCTGTGTGTGTAACATGGCCTTTGAAAAAGGTGGCCCCTCCTGGAGTACTTTTCCCTGAATTGTAGCAGAAGTTGTCTGCTCAGGGCAGACTTGGAGAGTATTGGAGTGCTGTCGGTCCTGCTGAGGGACAAGCTGCTGGGTCACCAGCCTGGCCAGACAGGGATATGTTTCCCAGGCCATGCATGTGTGCTCTAGGAAGAAGCCCTACTTGCCAGTGACGTGCATATTCAGGAAGTGCGTATGATGGATTTACAGAGTGGAGTAGTGGCATTTGGAGGTTTTTTGTTTTTTTCTGATGCTGAACAATTTGTCTTTCTGACTGTTGTTATGCACCACATTCGTGTTTTCATGAGATTCCTGTGCGGTGATAGAATAAGGTACATGGCTAGAGGCTCTAAATTACCAGCAGTTGTTTTATCTCATGCCTGACCGTACTTGTCTCACTACTATTTTTGAGTTTATCAGCAGAGATTCTTTTGCAATTTTATCATGTAGTCGCTAAAGCAGAATACAGTGTTGGTTAAATATCTTCTGTTCTTGTCTACTTGTTCCTGCTCACCTGTCTGCTGAATCTGCTGAAACCTGAGCACAGATGTGGCCTCTGTATCGGGAGAAAGGGATTACTTTTGCAGAGTTTAGTGTATAGTTCATTGATCTGGCTTATAGCAGAGCCTAAGAGTTGTTGGAGGAGTTGGAAGGAAACCTAAGCAGGAACTTCACGAAGTGGCTGTAGTGGAACTGCCTGGGGAGGCAGCAAATAACAAGTGCTTTCTGTTTGAGTGGGGATGGTATCTGAAAGTTTCCCTCTTTATCTTACAGGTGAACAAGAATTTTGCAATCGATTTGATAGCAGAGCAGCCTGTGAGTCAAGTTGAAAGCAGAGTGATATCATGCGATGGTGGTGGTGGAGCTTTGGGACACCCTAAAGTATACATAAACTTGGTAACGTCATTTTTCTGCATGTAGCATGTTTTGCCTGTACATTCTTTTTTGTAAGATTATCTAGTTTTTGGAATGTTAGTTTAACAAAATAAAACGAGCGCCTGAGGTGCTCATTTTATTTGGTGCCTAATATAAATCAGAAGTATTAGAGAGCTTCCATTTGAAGTTAAAGAAATTCCTTTTTGAAATTTCAGTTTGTTTAGTAGGACAGTATTTTTTAAAAAAGAAATCAGGTGAAGTAGTAAGAGCAACCACTGAGAGCAAAAATTAACATCCTTGCTGCATTTTGGAACTCTTACTCTAGTTATGTAAATGCCACCATGTGGTTTGACAGTACCTTTGCAGTATTCTTAGGAATATGCAGTTTATTTTCAGTCTTGCAAGTTCAAGGGTAAAAAAAGGAGGAAAACCAAACAAACCTCTTTTAGTCTTTGGGAATCTTGGTAGTTCTGTAGACCAACTATTTCAATCATGGCCAGAGAATGAAGAATAAATGTTGTCTTATCCTCTTGTTGACAGTAGTGATAATTTCCAGTGTATTCTTGTTCTAGAGAGTAAAAATATTGAGGTTACTGTCCTATGACCTTAGTTGATCGAACTGTTGCTTAGGTACTGTTCTCAGGTAGACCCTGATTGCAGATGTCTTAAAATAAGTAAGAACTTCGAAATAATTCATTTTACGTTATTCAAAGTCAAATGTTCAGAGGTACTGATTTGTAACACTTAGGAAGGACTTCAACCTTAACTTCTGTAGCACACTCTTGATCTTTATGTTGATTTGTTTGACCTGTGCCACACTCCTGAAGAATGCTTTATATTTTGTGGATTTTAAGATTTTTTTTTTGGTGTTCACAGTCAAATTACAATTTGTCTGTGATTTAGTTCTTGAAAAGTAAAGTCTGCAAACAGAATGGTATTAGATTAGCTTCTTTTCCCTAGTCCTAACGACTGAAATCCAGGCTTTTGGGAATAGAGGGTAGCTTGCGTTTTTCAGTTCTAATCCTGTATTAGGGGGAACCATGAGTTTAACTTTGTTTCATGACTGCAAGTAGTTATGTTCTAAATAAAAGAAGATCCCTGAGTATTTAGCTGTATTGTGTTTTGTTGTGCTAGGAAGGACTGCAACAACAGCTTGCAGTCAGTCACACTTCAAAATTCTAAAAATTACATGTATCTTTTGGAGAAAATAATGAAATTTTATACAGCAGTAATTGCTCCTTTTCTCCAAAACACTTTCTTTCATCATTTTTCATGGATTCCTACTGAAATTTCCTCCTTACTACAATTAACTCTGTTACTGATCAAAATTCCCGTCTAGGAAATGTCAAAACCCATTCTGTATTAAAATAATTGTGAAATGTTCTTTTCAGAACATTGGAACAGATATTGCTGAACTGGCTTAAGATACCCAGTTTGGTAAGAGGATCTTACATTTCAGAAGAGATATCTCTTGGCTTGACTTTAAAATTATGTTGTTGAAATTAGGCCTGGTAGTTCAAAGTCTGGCACAAAGGAAGCTGCATAGGATACGGAAATAAAGCATGAACCTCATACCATAATCTTTGCTTCCAGTATTTCAAATAGAACTAAATTCTGTACTTTGGCTATATTGATTGATTTTAAGATGGCATAGATAAATAAGAGAAAATTTGTAATTTCTTAAAAGTTTTATAAAGTGAAACTAGCAGCTGTTGTATTTTTATATTTTTGCAGGACAAAGAGACAAAGACCGGAACATGTGGCTACTGTGGACTTCAGTTTAAACAGAAACATCACTGAAAGATTATCCCTGTGTGCTTGCAGATTTCTGTTCAGATGTTACTGTTCAACTATAAATAAACAATATATTTAGAAAGCCAATATTTGTGTTTATCCTAACTATGGAAAGTCCAGTCTGTATATTTTTAAAACCCAGCTTGTCAAGTATTTGAGAGCTGAACGGTGTTACAATATCTTCTTTGTACTTTAGTTTTCATGTTTGGCAGACTTCTTGCAGGCTTTGTAGTGGTGTTTGGCTGTAAAAAGGTTTGTGTTGTACTGGATAGATACGTATTCTTTTCAACACTGAATGGGTTGTAACTGTTTACTGGGTGATTAATTATCCTAGGTGTTTGTCTTTTGTCGCTGTGTGACACTCTTAATTGGTTCATGGCCCGGTATCTGTAGCTAGATTCACAAATGGAAGTGCAAAGATATTATGATACTCAGCATTACAACACTCCTGGAAGCAAGATTGTCAGCTCTGAATTAAGTAGCTGCTCTTGCTACTTGTTTAAAAGAAGCCACCAGTGCTTGGAATGGTAATCAGTTTGAGCTGGAGAGCTACCTAAGCTGGTACATGTGAAAGGTGAGGACATAACCATTTGCCCTTCATTTGAGGGGGTGAGAGTGTATCTGGTTCTGCTTGGGATTCACACCCTTGAAACCTCTGTAGATACTGGGTCTTATCAAACTCAAAGTAGGCATTGCTCCATTGCAGGTGGTAGCTTCTGCTCCTTCAATACAGGTAATTTGACACAGAGCATCTGCCTAGGCTGTGTGAGGCTGGTTGTGGGACCTATCTACCTACTTGCTTCATTTCACCTAGGTAGCATTCCGTCATGTGAGCATGACTTTCAAACAGGGCCTCTGTCTGGAGCAGAAGGGTCTGAGTTTGGTTTGGTCTTTGCCCCAGAAACCATTTTAATCTGTTGTCAGTAAATTACTTTTTTTCAAATGCTGGTGATGGGACATGGTCCCAGGGAGTAATTGCTGCTTGTCTAAAGTTTAAGAGGGTAGGATTCTAAACCCGCTGTTTATGTGGTTAGATTGATGTGGCTGTATCAAGTTGAACCAAATCATGTGGGCCTAAAGCTGCTTCACTTGCTTGTGTCAATTTATAGACGAAGTTGAACCAACTCAGGCTTAAAGCAAAGTCTGAATGATTCTGTCTGTAGAAGTCATGTGTTTAGAGGCTGTACTGCATGTGAATAATTGCATGGACACCCCTTCTCCTTTTTCATTCCCTCCACCTATAAAAGCTTTACCTCTCTGTCTCTTTCCTTTATTCTTCCTCTCACTTTTTCTCCTTTCCATTACTCCTGCTTTCGTTGATCTTCTGGCCTTCAATTTATTCTTTCTAATGACCTGCATTTAGGAAGTACTCATTAGAGTTATGCATTGTTGTGCAGTGTAGGTTACTGAGTACTGACCTTTCTATAAGGCCAGGGTCTGTTATGAAGGTTGTAATTTTGTAATGTTAGTGCAGTGGCCAAGTTAACATATATTGTGTTTTGAGTAGCACCTGAGCACGTACAAAGATGGCAAGAGATCCTTCCATGAAACCCAGTAATTTGCAATCTGACCTTATGCAAATTATCTGTCAACGGGGCATAAATGGGATGTTATGAACAGTCTTCTGATAAGTCTCATGCTTGAACTATCAGTGTCTGTCTTGAAGCATAAATCTGGTTGCATTTTACTCTGGCTCTCTACCAGTTTGTAGGATATCTTGGCTGGCAGAGTTCTCTCATGGTGCAATCATCTCTGCAAAGTGACCTGAGACAAATAATTTTATGCGGTCCTCTTCCTTGGACCTTTGATGTTCTAATGAATAATGTATCTGCTTGGATCACTGCTGCTCATAATAAATTAACAATGTTTAAATTGGCACAGCATCTGCTGAGGACCCAGACAAATCCCATCCCACTGGTCTGAACTATGGAATGCTGTTCTTGGATGTTCTCCCTAAAGTACTTGTGCTGTGTGAAGCTGTTGACACCAGTGAAACGAAGGCCTCTACTTCGCTCCAGTGATCTTCATAGGAAGACTTTAGACTTTGCTTCTTATCATTTCCTGTGTGCTATGTTCATATATCTGCTTGGGAATGACTGTTTATGTGAAGTCTTGCACTTTGAACTATGCCATCCACATACCTGTGGAAAACCCAGCCTTGATTTACAGGAAAAAGAAGTGGAGAAAAGCAAGAAGTTTTACTTCACCGGTTTCTCCAAGCAAATGCATGTGGAAATGGATCTGTGAGGATAGACCAGAACACATCAGTATCAAAGTAAGGATAGACTAAACCACGTAAGTATCAGAGCAACTTTGCAGTTCTCAGGTCACAAATTCAGACTCGAAAGCAGTATGGAATAAAACTTTCAGACTAAGATTCTGTCAGTCACTGTTTTGTTCCTCATAGATAATTCATCCCAGGCTGGAACTACAGTCTCTGATTAGCAGAGTACAAGCCACAGTTTATACTCTGTCACTATGGAAATGTGAAGTATGAACACATGATAACGGTCAGAACTTTATCTTGGCTTTACCTAGTAAAGCCAGATAGGCTTTTTTTTTTGCCCTTTATTGCTGCATATATTAAGATTGGTGAAAATCGCTATGTATTTAACTTCCAAAATAAATAAGGACCATCCATCCTTTTCCCCACATTACTTGGTAGCTCTCTGTCCTCTAATTAAAAATTAACTTAAATGTGTTCACAAGGCAAGTTCTGTTTACAAGAGCACAAATCATTACTACAACTATGGCACAATATGCAAAAGCAATTCTCTAAAATTTTTCAGTTGTATGGCATCTGCTTGTGCTCTGGAAGTTGCTCTTGTAAAAGGCTTCTCCAAATCAGCAAATAGTATCCTTAAATTTCTCACTCTCTGACCTGCCATTAATACTTGCCCTTTTTATTTAATGGTCTTGTAAGTATCAGATAAAATACAGCATGCTGTAATAGCAATAAAAAAGTTTGCTTTTGTGTTATCCACATTGTTGGCATTGTTTATTGTGTTCCCTGCTAGTGGTATACATTATTTTGAGAGGCAATACTTGTTGGCTTAGAGCCACTACTAAAGAAGGCCAAGTGGGTTACAGACTTATCCCCATGTTCAGTGGACAGCTAGGAGAGCTGTAAAGTTAAGTAATATGTACATTGTAAATGGTTGAAGGAAAATGAAAACAGAAGACTGATAGTAAGCATAACTGAGGCTGATATGGAGCACTGACTTACTTTAGAATCCAGCAGACCTGTTCGTCTAATGTGAGAGGGATGTGGTGAAATTGTAAAGTGCTGTAAAAAGATTGGCAAATTAAAAGATATATGTGTTGTATTATGTAATTGTATAATAGGAAGTCAATGCAATAATTTCCAGTAATAGGCACTCAAGGGGTTGCTCTTTAGTAGTGGCTAAATTTAGCCATTTTTAAATTGGCATGCTCAGATAATGAGTTTCAACAGGGCTGTCCTATGAGCTTCTTGGATCATTAATGCTGATTTTTTATAAGCTTTGAAATACTGGAGAAAGAGCACAAAAATGGCTAACGTGCCAACATTCAAAGAGGGTAAAAGGCATGACCTGGATAATTACATGTCTGTCAGCCTGACATCACTTCTGGGCAAAATAATAAGGGACCTAATTAATAATGAATTAAAGAAGTGTTGTATAATTAGTGCCAATCAACATGAGTTATAGGAAAGCCAGATCATGTCAAGTTAGCATGATGTATTTTTGATGAAATTAGAAAAAGTGGTTGATAAAGCTAAAAGTGTTAATGTAATATCCTCTGATTTCTTTGAAGATTGGTCAGTAGTCTGTATTTTGATTCAGAATTGAAAGTCTGGTGTAGTCAACCAGCAACACTTCACAGATTTTACATGTGTTAGAGGGTAGATGATTCTTAGGTGTGTAACTGTCAGTGTAAAATGAGACTCCTTGCTGAAAGGATGCATTCATCTTGGACTCCTCATGGCATCCTTTCTCAGTCCTCTGGCACTTAGCTTCTTAGGAGTGTCCTAAAAAACCATGTAACAGCTACTGATGGTTTGCTGAGGATTGAAAGGTTGAAGTGTTGTTAAGTAAGGGAGAGGATTCAGCAGTGGTTCTGTTCGCTGCCACTTACACAGCCAAGACTGGCACAGAGCTGAATGTGTTTCAGTGCAATGAATGATACAGGAAAAAATGAAATGCTGTCCATATTTATTGTAAAAAATGTATTTCTGTGAAGTGGTAATTGTATCGGCCTGATTTGTAATTTATCCTGTGTGAGTAGCAGCCCTAATAACTTCAGATAACAGGAAATACTGACTACTGCATTTGACTGGAGGAGTTTGTTGATCATCAGATGCTATGAATTTCCAATCCAATTCCATGTCTTAAATACCTTTTATGAACTTTGGAGGAGTAAATAGAGATGTGTTCAGCAGGCACATCTTTCTGAATTTTACATGAGTGCGTTTGTTACTTGAATACCGAGTCCAGTTTGAAATCTGTGGTTCATTAATTAATATGGCTAAATTAGAGAAAGTTCAGAGAAAGCCATGACACTGATTAAAAGAGTAGAAAATATATTGTGTAGTGAAAGATCTAACAAGATTTGTCTTTGCGCTTCCTTATAAATGAAGTTAGGGGGAGGACTTGATCAGGGTCTATCAGTACAAATGCAGGGAACAAAACCTTGATAATGGGATCTTTAGTCTGGCTAAAAACGATGAGGTCTAGAGGCTGGAAGCTGTAGACAAGCAGATTCAGATGAGGGGAAAGGAGGCTTCACAGTGTGGGATTTACCAAGCATTCCAGTAAATTCTGAAGCATTCTTGACTCTATTTTTAAGCTTGGTATTTTCTAAAATGTGTATTAATTGAAACAAGACTGGAATCTGAAAACCATTATGGACTGTTTTCCAAAGGTAGTTATATCCTTGCAGTGGTCCATTCTCAATCTTTGAAATGAAATATGTATCAGGCCAGAGATAGTGGTTGCATTGAACAGTGGTGCTGTTAAAAATGCCTTCCAGACCTTGTTCTGAATAAGATCCAGAAAGTACTTGAACTTTGTTTTCCCACAAAAAGTATTCTAGTGGTCTGAGTGATGGGGACTTGAACTTTGCTGTTGCAAAATAATATTTGGCTTTGTAGCAATGTGGAAAAAGACCAAACCTCAAATCCTGATATTAATCATGATGAAGAATTGTCATCATCTGCTCAGTGTATAATAAAGTCAGACAAACTAAAATAAAAAAAAGTCAGTACTTCAGGACATGGACAGTTAGAGGACTTCAGATCTCTTCTCACTTTCTCATTTAAGAGAACATATGTGAAATCTGCACTACCTTTTGGGATGGAAATGTAAAAGGATTGTTTCCATTCAGGCTGAAGTCCCAGATTCCAAAGGCTATTGTAATTTTATTTTTGGCAGTATTGCTTTTGTGGTGATCTCGATGCTATACCAGATTCTGGATTGAAGAGACTTGTACTTTTCTAAGCTTTGCTTACCCACTTTAATGCTGCTGGATTCCAGTGGCTTCTCACATTTTCCATGGCTTTGATGAAGTAGCTAGTATTCAGCATCTCCTGTGTTGGATCATAGCATCTTCCTCAAGAATGGCCATGGAATGAAGTATTTACTGATTAATCATGAAACGTCTGATTTTTATGCCAATTAGCATAAATTAGACTTCAGATTCAGACATTTTTGAGAAGCCTGAGACAATATTAGGGAAACTTGTACTTATCGGTAAAACATCTGTCGTTATTAATAATAAGAACAATTGTAAGGATTTTTAAAGCATATTAAAAAACTAAAAAAAAAAAAAAATCCCAATCCTTCCCCTCCCCCCCTAAAAAAACCCAAACCCGAAACAGCTCAAACAATGATCTTTGATAGTGGTTACATTAAGGAGATACAAACCCCAGGAATTTTCAAAAGAGAAAAAATATTTAACTAATTATTCAACTAATTATGTCCAATGGATTGGAAAAGAGCTGATACCTATATTAAACAATGGTGAAATATGTTCTGGTCCAACAATAAATGGAAAGGATATTAGGCAAATACTCCCAGTAAAGACCTTTAGACCTGCAGGACTGGATAACTTCAAAATTGGTTGGCTGAAGAGCTTTTGCTCTTACCTCCATTGAGAGATCTAACCTCTTGGAACACAGGTGAGCGTTCAGAAAACTGCAAGAAAGTTAACACAACAATATTTAAAGATGCTGTTGGTGACAGCATCTTGCTGCTCATTCTGGCTGTTTCCTGCTCCATTAAAAGAGTGAATAGCATCTGTTACTTTACCTCTGTGAAGGTTTTTATACACTGTGTCCTGTAACCTTTGTTTTCTTTTGCTAAGATGCACAGAACAAGTTTTTATTTGTCTTGTGACTCAACACTAAGCAATTTTTCAACACATTAAAATATTACTAGCTACAGTGAATATAATAGCTTAGCATTAAGAACATTGCTGCTGCATGCAGAAATAAAACAGTAGGGAGGGAATCCCCTTTTTATTCGAGGGAACGTGTTCACCTTCTTGGATAGCATAGCGCTGGAAACTTACGCAGCCTTGGTTGTCTGCCGTGCCCTCTAGATCTGTACTCGTTGTGTCTCCTATGCCACAGGTTTGTTCTGGATGCTTGTTCTGTTCCCAACTGTGTGACCTTGCTCTTGAGTGTATGAGATTTCATTGAGCTTGGGTGCGCTCAGCTGGGTGGTTCAAATCGCTTTGTAAGCAGTTCTGTCTCTTGTCTTTTACATTCCTCTGCAAATATTTGCACAACTAGACATGATTTTATGTTTCTTTCTAATTCTGGTTAACAGTTTTGCTTGGTGTCAGGCCTTGCCTAATGAGAAACATCCTTGTTTGGCAAGGATTTCCTCATTTGGAACACTTTTTTTGTAATCTGCCGCCTACCTATTTCTAATTTCATCCAACAGTAGAAATATAGCAATAGTGTAAAACTTTTCCTAAAACACTCAAACATTTATGGGCCTTACAGCTTACAGTATAGATTTTTTGTAGTGTCCTGTCTTCTACAAGTTGTGATAAATTTATGTAGAACATTTTCTGCATTCCCTGTTTTTTACTGGTTTTCTTTTGTTTCAGTTCTTTTGGTATGATTGTATGCATCAATAGCTTATGTAGGTTTTCATGACGTTGACGTGATATTCCCTCTTAAAGCAGGCTCTTACCTAAAGTTGTTAACTGACTGAAAATTGCTGAAAACATCAGAACAATATTAATTTTTTTCTGTGATTTTTTTTTTTTCTTTGCAAATATTGGGATGAATATGTTGTGTTTGTGATGAAGGAAATTCCCAAACCAGGAATTATTTCTCTTTTTAATTCATGAAAAGTGAAGCCCCTCATTCTCCAGCTTGTGATTAAGATTTTCAGTTTTCAAATTCTTTCTGAATACTTGAAAAATATGTTGCAAAACAGGAACATTTTGGGGGGAAATAAGCCCCATTCCATTAAGAATTTTTTCAATCTCTCATGTGTATTTTAAGAGTGTTTTATCAGTTCTAGTAACATTTCTGCTTATTATTTAATTAACAAAAAAAAGGTGGGTTAGCATTGTTCACTTTATTTGGTGAAGTTGATCACTTTCACATTTGAAGTTGCTGTTATGAGCTCTGTAACTTTGTATTGCTGTTGGAACAGAAAAAAAATACTTGGAAGTAAAATGTGTGAATCAAGAAACCTGGTCTGTTGTGCTGCATCCATTTGAATCACAGAGGAATAAGCATGTCAGACTTTCTGTACTGAAATTGCTTGTGCTTCATCTAAGGTCAGAATTATAAATAACCTGACTTCTGATGACCTGTGTGGTCGTAATCTATGAACTGCTTTCTTCTCCTTTCAAAAAGGATACAAAACTTCATACTCCATGAAGTATCAAGCTCAAATTCTTGTGTTGCTCAAGCAGATCATTTTACTAGCCAGTGACAGTTCCTTGTCAGGTGGCTGATTGGTGTTTTAGGGAACCTTCATTTTATTTGCCTATTTTTAAATTTTGTATAAATCCTGTCTCTTAATTTTCATATAATCTGAGAAAAGTGTATTTGGAAGCAGAAAAGAAGCTGATATTATAAAATTGTTGTGATCTGAATACTGGTCTTTTTCTTCATTTCTGTATTTCACAGAGTACCTCTGCTTACTCACCTCTGTTTGGGCCATTCCATACAATTACATGTATGCAGGTAATGTGTCATGGTTTACCTTTCACCTCTCAAATTTGTAATAACCCAAGGCTTTGCTGCTGCCTAGGAACTTGTGATGAGTGCCCATAAGGATGACTTCTCTTAAAAATTTGCAGAACCCCATAAGCAATTTAAGGCTAAATTCGGAATCTATGTCCACAGTCAAGGGAAAATGGTGTGGGAATACATGCTGTGTAGAATATTTTAGTCTAAAGCTTTCATGGGTTTTGGTATTGATAGACTAGTTAAGGTTCTGTATATCTGGACCTCTGAAGAAGTGACCTTTCCTATGGATCATGTTTGGGTGGAGGGGATTTTTCCAATTCATGAATCATCTAAAACAATGCAAGGAAGCATGAACTAGGATCCTAATCCATTTTGCATCTAGCTGGGTCTTGTAGACTCTTACGCTAGCATCAGCCTTTTTCCTGCCTGCATGTTTTCTTCTGAGGGCATGAATTTCTGCCGAGTTGATCAGTTGATGGCAAAATGTTACCAGAAGGATGGACATGGCTGCTTTCCTGCAGTAAGAGCACTCTGTTGTATAGAGTGTGCTTAGTAATACAAGGGGCTGGCACTGCAAACTTTCAAATAATGAGCACAGGCATCAGAGCTTTGGTTAAAAGAAGTATAGAATAAAATTCCTTTCTTTCTTTCTTTCCTTTAGGACTACTTAATGTAATTTAGAAATTAGAGCTGGAGCATATGCAACAAAACCAAGCTAGACAGTATGGGAGATAAGATTAGATTATTTCCCCTTTTTATCCCTACTTTTTGCTTTCTGTACAGTCCTCACTGAGTTGTATTCATTACATAAGAGTTTCACTTAATGGATCTTTAAAATATTTTTGCACATATGTGGGTAGCATTCCATGTTGGTAAGACTTAAGTTAGTTACAAAGCAAACATGATGCAGTGCTTCCTTCATTATGAAAGGTGGGCGAACAGAGCCTCATGTCATTTGAGTAAAAATATGGATGTGCTTAATAGGCAGTTGGAAAAATTTGGGGTAAAAAAAGAAACCTATAATGATTTAATACTTCTTTTTGATGGCTTGCCAGTGACGCCAAGGAAAGTCACACTGTCAGCTCATCACTCTGAACCCCATGGTACTATCTGAAGTGCTTCATGTATCATTCATTACAGCAGGTAGAAGGACAGTGAAATGTGGTTCACTTTAGCAGGAAACTCCTTTAGGACTGTTTGGTTAAGTGACTTAATGGCTTATTCTTAATGTTCTTTTCTTTTATCTTGAGACCTTATAACTCAAAATGACCGAAAATAATTCAAATTCTTCTTGGCAGAAGGTCACCTGTGAAATATTTTCTGTCCAACTTTATTACTTTTGAATACAAAATGCCAAGAAAAACATGTGTGCGTGTCTGGGTATATGAAAAACTTACAGATATATACATCTTATATGTACATCTATGGCTCCTTTTCACCTTCTGTATACTTATGTGGGCATTTACAATAGCAACAAAGAAAAAGTGTTTTAAATCAGGTAATCTGTACCTCATTACAATCCGCTCCATCTTAAAAGCACTTAAGTTTTGACATGAGCCTCTGATAAGTGACATAAAAGCAGAAACAAAGGAGAATTAGAAGCAGTGGGACAGTGGGAGAGGGAAAGATGTAGTGAAGAAAAGATGAGAGCTAGTGAGCATTTGGGGAAAAGAGGGGAATTCAGAGGCAGAAAAAGTAGGTCTAATTTTTTTTCTGAATTCTCTTTTTGTAATACAGAAAACATCTTTATATGTTACACAGAGGAATTTTTAGAAATCATTCAATCCAGGTACAAATAGAAGAACTTGGAAACTCTGTTTAAAAATAAAATGCCTCAGAACTTCCTAGAAGGAAAATTGCATTCATTCTCTATATATCTTTTAAATTTCATTATCAGAAGGGAAAAAATGGATAGTCAAAATGAACATTTTATGTAGATAGAATTTGCCCAGAAAAAAAATTCCTTTCTTAGGTATACTGTAGTTTTGTGCAGATATAGGAAAAATTATAAGTTCAAGGGTAGTGATATCTTGGGCTGTGATCAAAGAAATACAGTTATTAGTCCCTCTCTCTAAGATTCTGATATAAGTAGAACAAAACAGATTAAATACAAATCTGACAAAATGAAGTGAATCCAGTGAATCCAACAATACATACATAAGGTGACAATAGCAAGTGTCTGTTAGGCAGCTCTTTTCCAGCTTATGTTTTATAATTGGCCAATTGGAGCAAAATGGATCTTATTTATTAGCATTTTTTGATCTATAAAGCAGTGAATGGGAGAGGTATCAGGCAGCTGCTAGAGGCAGAGCAGCACTTTTCAAACCTGACCTAGAACCTGAATGTAACAGTGCTATTCTCCTCTTGTACTCCTCTCCCTTAAGGCACAAGCCATCCTCACAAATACTAAAAGAAGCTTCCTATTTCCATTTAAAAAACCTGACCAAACCAAAAACAGAGGCAATTTTGGTTTAAAGCTCATCTTCTTGGAGCCTACAAGTTTCTAACCTTCTACTTAAAAAAGATGGTGTATTAACTAATTTCTTTTAATAATAAAAGCTTGAACAGAAAGTCCTAACTGTGAATCTGCAGATGAGCCAAAACATCCTTTTAACTTTCCAAATTTTTTTCAGTGTAGCTGTAGAACTGTTTGTTGTTGCCTTTAATGTTCATTTTTAACCAACTCTTGCTTTGTGTCTTATCTTTCTGGCTTTCTGATACTCTCTTGACATGTTTGTGCTGTTGCTTTTTATTAATTTTTCATTGTGTGTCCCTAACATCACTTCCTGTATAAATCCTTTCACAGGACAGATTGTTTACGGAAAATTTCTGTAATTGGTGTACCAGTACCAAAAGCTGCTACTGAGAACTTCATGCAATGTAGCCATGTCTGCTCAGGTGTAAAACTATTTCTTGAAAACTACTTCCAGTGTTTTATTATCCTCAAAGCATCTTTAAACCAATATTTCTTCTAACCTTGCATTATAATGCCCCCGTGTAAGTTTACTTGGTTTAAGTGAAATAAAACAGAATGTATTGTTATGGCCTCTTCCACCCATGCACATCCAAAGATATACCTTCTGAACAGACCATGGGAACAAGTAGATGGAAGTAGCAGTTTGTGGCACAGTAGTGATGCAGAATTTTAAAGTGGGGGAGGATTATTTTCTTATTTCCAGGAAAACTACTTGACAGGTGCTTTCATTTTCTTGGCAGGCAGTTCCTCAGTTACTGTCAAGGCACTTTTACCACCCTCACATCCCCCCAGTAACAAATAATGGCACACAGAAAGGCTGATCTGTACTTAATCTTGGTTACATAATGCATAATTCTTGCTAAAGAATTTAAGTGTTGGGTGTGAAAAGTTGTAACTGTTCAAAGACCCATCATTCCTCTCCAGCCCTGGCCACTTGAGGATGTCAACCCCTCTCCTTTTGCTTTGTCTACTGAAACTACTGAAACAGGCAGGCTGCCTGGAGCCTGATCTTCCTGAGCATTTTGCACACACTTAAAAAGCCCAAAAAATGAAAAGCCAAACCCAAAGCAGAAACCTCAGAGACTTCCCTTCCTGTGTCCTTTCAACAGAAGTAACCTCGATCAGTAGTTGGTGCTGTGAAACTATTTAGGTGCTGTGTAGGGATGACCAGTGCCCTTCACCCCACAAGACTTTCTTAATCATGACTTAAATCCATGTTAAAAAACAAAGAATAAGATCATTATCTTATTTCTAATTTTTTTAAACTAATATTTAAAGTTCTAGGTGCTTTTGTTGTTTCTATATGCTTCCTTGAAACCCTGCTAAGACCTTAAGAGTCTTCAAAGAATTGCAGTAGTGAGCTCCTCAATCCGCACATATTTTATGGGGAAAAGATGTATTTTTTGGAGGTTGTGTTTTCCATTTTTATATTTCTTGACTGCCTTGTTATGATAGGTCCTGATAGACCTTCTGTATGTGCTTTACGATGCAAAGGAGAGTCAATAAATATCCTGTATTTTAGGATATCTATTTATTGATATTTGAAATGGGGATTTTAATTATTTCTCTGAAAATTATGTGTTGCTATTGTGTATATGAAATATAGGTTTGTATATTTTTCATGTGGAAATGCCTTGGGTTGTAGAAGTGCCATTTTAATTGTCCTGGAAATGTTCCTTCCTGTACAGTGGTAAGATTCCCCTTTCATTTGCCCTTCTTAGGGATATCCAGTCTGTCAAAATCTGAGGAACATCTGAAGAACCCAGGTTGTGCTACTGCCAAGGGAGTAACAGCTGCTGCTACAGCAGCCAAAACTGCAACTGCAGTGGCTACCTCTGTGCTGAAAATGCTGACATGTCACTGTAGTAGAGCATGGGGTAGTGGCTTCTGCTGCTGCAGTTCTACAGAGTACTGTCAGCTGTCAAGTTTTGGTGGTGGTTTTATTTAAGGTCCAAACAAACAAATCATTTTTAAGAATATACTTTCTTTTTTCTCTTAAGAATTGTATTAGAAAAATATTTTTGTTGTAATCTTCTGAAGCGCTCAGAATCTAGAACTGAGCTTTCAATCATCTGCGTGTGCTTCTTGTCTTTTCTGTATCTGCATTTGGATTCTGAATTGCATGGTCATATGCTATTTTTCCCACAATAATCTTGTCTTATTTAGACTCCAGAGTAGAAGCATCCAGGAGTGGAAAGCTGGTTGTGTGAGCAGCAGTGGAATTGCTCTTTTGAGTATTTCACTTTTCAGTAACAGCCTCCTGACGTCGTCACTTGTGTGCAAGTTGATGTGGTTGATTATGTGTCCCTTCTTATTCATCTGTTTGCTATTTTAGTGATTCCAGTCATGGAATCATAGGATGGCTTGGATTGAAAGGGATCTTTAGAGATCATCTACTTTCAATCCTCCATCAAAGGTCAGGGAGATCTTCCGCTAGACCAGCCCCACCCAACCTGGCCTTGAACACTTCTAGGTATGGGGAATTCACGGCTGCTGTGGGCAACCTGTGCCGGTGTCAAACCAATGTAATTGTAAAACGTTTCTTACTTATATCCAATCTAGCAATTATTGTTACTCCCCATTACCCTCTTTCAATTTGAAACCATTTGCCCTTGTCATTCTCTACAGGCTCTGGTAAAAACAGCTTCCCTATCTATCTTCCTTAAAAGCCCCCTTACAGTATTCCAAGGCCAAAATAAGGTCTCTCCAGGTCCTTCTCTTCTTCATGCTGAACACCCTGACTCTCTCAGTCTATCTTTGCAGGACAGGTGTTCCATCCCATTAGTCATTTTCCTGGCCCTCCTCTGGACCTGCCCCAACAGGCTCCTTGTGCTGGGGACCCCAGAAACGGATGCAGTACTCTGGATGGGCTTTCACAAGACTGGAGTAAAGGGGAGAACCACCTCCCTTAACTTGTTGGCCATGCTTCTTTTTATGCAGCTCAGGACAAGGTTGGCTTTCTGGTCTGCAAGAGCACATTGCTGGCTCATGGAAAATTTTACATCCACCAGTATCCCTAAGTCCTTCTCTTCAGCTCTACTTGCAGTCCATTCCTTACTCAGCCTGTACTGATACTGGTGACTGCAGCCACACAAATGCAAGACTGCACATGGCCTTGTTTAACCTCATGAAGTTCAGTGACCTACTTCTCAAGCCTGTCAAAATCCCTCTGGTTTGCACCCTTTTCCCATGCAACCAAGTTTATTTTTAAAAACTACTAGTCAGACCTCTCAACAAATAAGTGTCATTGGAAACAAGAATTTCCTGGGGTTCCATGGATTTTCTGACGATAATTTTACTCCATTTTAGAAACTATTATCAACTTATTGATGTTACAGTCTAAAAAACACTGCCAAAGCATGAAGGTGGGCTTGCAAATGGAAAGCTTTCAGAAAGAGCCTCCTCCTCAAAGAGAGAGTCCAGGAGGAGACATGGGAGTGCAGAAGTTGCCAAAGTGCCAGAGAAAAGAGAATGAAAGCGTTTTTTTCCTTTTGTTGTCTTTTATAGTCCAGTGGTGAAGGGTCAGACTCTTGGCCACCAGTAGGGAGCCAGATGTAGACTCCATCAGGATGGGGGAGAGAATCAAAAGACTAAAAGTGAGAAAACTCATGGGTTGAGGTAAAGAGAGATTAATAGGCAAAGCAAAAGCTGCACACTCCAGGAAAGCAAAACAAGGCATTCATTTGCCACTTCCCATGGTCAGGCAGGTGTTCAGTCATCCCCAGGAGAACTGGGGCTCGTCACATGTCACAATGACTTGAAAAGACAAAACGTCATTGCTCCAAATCTCCCCCATTCCTCCTTCTTCCCCCCTCTTCGTATGTGAAGCATGACACCATATGTTGTGGGATATCCCTCTGGTAAGTTGGGGTTAGCTATGTCACAGCTGTGTCCCCTCCCAACTCCTTGTGCACCCTCCGCCTCATCCGTGGTGGGGCAGTGTGAGAAACAGAAAATCCCTTGACTCTGTGCGAGCACTGCTCTGCAGTAATGGAACCATCTCTATGTTGTCAGTGCTGCTTCCAGCTGAAATCCAGAACAGGGCCCCATACAAGCTACTGTGGGGAAAATGGACTCTATCCCAGCCAAAAACAAACACAGCATCTTTTAAAGGAACTCCGTCACTACAGGCCTCTGGACTGATGAATTTGTTGTGTGGTCTTCTTGTGTACTACTGACCGTCTAGGGGATGAGGGAAAAGTTATGTTTATAAGAGATCAATTTTTGTGGCAGGATACATCAGGAATCTGTAATTGCATTCAGTGTATGAATGCAACATCCGGAAAAGGAGATTAAAACTCTTGTGAAAAACAATGTGATACAAAATTATTGAGGGTAGTAACAATTAAGAGTCACAGAAGAATTTCAAGGTACGTATTAACTGAATTGTTAAATGGTTTAGAAATTAAATATTGGTAAATATAAAGTAATGCAGACAAAGGAAGAATATATGCAAGGACAGACTTGGCAGATAATTCTGTTAAAAGTTTGATTATGTGCTTAGTGATGCTAAGTAGGTAAATCTAAAAAGGATTAATGAAGGACTAGGAAGGAAAACTGAAATATCATTATGACCCCATATACAATGGATGCACTTTCTCTGGAATACTGACAATAATTATTGTTACTCCCCATTCCCCTCTGAAAAAAAAGCTGTAATAAAACTGGGGAAAGTAAAGATTAAAACATAAAAATGTAGGAACTGCCTGGATAGGACGTACCAAAGACCTAGTAACCTGTTTCTCACAGCTGGGGATGGTGGGTGCCCAAGAGAGGTGCTAGACTACACCTAGTGATGCTTCACTCACATAGCTCAGCAAATTCCTGGTGTCATATCTTTGTAATTAGTAGCACTGAACAGATTTTTTTTTTTCCCTCACTGTGTTCAGTTCAGTTTTGAACCTGTATAAACTTAAACCATCTGCAGAGCCCTGTACCAAGGCATCTCTCAGCAGCACTGATCAGAAGCACAGAAGTTCAGCATGAAGCAAAACTAAACAGATTGTGACTCTTTGGCCTGGATGAAAGATGACTGAGAGAGAACATGACAGGACTACAGAAGAAGGCAATCAACTGGTTGTCATGGAAGATAACTGAAAACGAAGGGATTGGAACAAGGCTAAAAAGCCCAAAGCACATAATGGGGACACGGATGCCAGTGAAGTCCTCCTGATGGTGCCTGACACTATAATCATCCAAGGTGGCTACAGGCGCTGTTCACTGTTGCTTTGCCAGGAAACATCAGCCACTGACCTGTTGGACTGCATCGTGAAAGAAAGAGGTGTAAGTCCTTTATGAGTCTGGTTTTACCCCTAGACCGAAACCAGTTTCTCCAAATGTGCTTTAGGATTTAGAAGAAAATGACTGAGTTTTTCAGTGGAATAACGCATGTGGTAGAGGGAGTCCTGGTGTTGTCGGTGAAGACTCAGACTCTGTGACACCAATTTCCAACCAGGACATTGGCTGTAACGGCAATGTAACTTGTAACAGCAGGAGAGCAGGAAGCAGAGAGTGAAAGTGGTACAGCCCCGTGGGAGATGAGTATCCTGGGGCAGATGGGTAGTAGGATTTACAGATTTCCCTTGTGCTCAAAGTGTCAAAGGTGACTGAATAACTGGATTCCTGTTCTCCATCGTGTCTAGCAGGGTTCCTTCAGTACCAGGAAAAAAAGTGATATATCTCTGTCTCTTGGAGAGTGTTGCTATGACCAAAGGTCTTATCTCTAATTCCCATGTGGGAATTTCAAATGGGATAATGTGGAAACCAGGAGACCACGGATTCAGGGTAAGGATGGTAGAGACCCTGGCATTTCTAGATGGTCTGTTGAGAGATGTCACTGCAAATATGAGCTCTGCCAGGCAGCAACATGTCACACTTGATGGACTCCATAGGGACTGATGCCATCATGTTCACAAGGAGACCAAGAAGAAATAGGTCCACGGCCAGCCTAAAGGGCTGGGTGGAGCTGCATTGATGTGTTTGGCCTTGTATCCACAGCTTGTGTCCCTGTTTTCCCATCACTCCATTCTGCTGGGTGAGGGGACTGGAGGAAGTACAATGGTGAAGTCAACAGCAGATCTTCACTTGTCCAAATTTTTTCTCTGAACCGCCTGTGGTGGTGGTGATACTGATAGCTCCAGTGGGGAGAATGCAGTCAAAGTGCATCTTTTTGCTGTGGAGGTGAAAACCACATTTTGGTAGGATCTGCAGTGTGCTGCAAGAGAGAAAGCAAAAGGAAACTGCTAAAGTGGAGAGAAAAGGCATATGGGTTAAAAGATGTGGAATGTAAGGTATTCGTGAAGATAGATGCAGTAGAAATTGAGGAAGAGGAAGGGGAAATGAAGAAATGTGGAATTTATCAATGTCTGTAAAATTCTAAGAGGCTTGGTCTCCCAGTGAGAGGTAGAGGGACAGCAGTAGGGACATCCTCATGTCCTTTTAAGAATTCCTTGGGGCAAACATAGTATTGGTGTATGTAAAGGTTTGGAAAGGCTTTTTCTGTGTGGTCAAGTGAAACTTCCTGTTTCATAAAATGCTTAAAAAGAGGACAGAAATATGATTTTGTCCATGCAGTATAGAATACAGCCTTCAAGCAGGAATCTGGATTAATGAAGTTTGCATGGATGTACTGTTTTGATTTGGCATATCTGGTAGGGATTAGTAATTTCTTGAATGGGAAATGACTTTAACTTAAAAAAAATGGTACATTACCCCTTTTAAAAAAGAGAAGTCTAACAAGCCATTTTTGCATGCCAGTATGTAGTAAAGTATAATTACATTAGACAGATGTTGGTGTGTAGGGTATGGGGTCATCAGCGATGTTCACAAACCACTGTGAGTTTAGTCTCAGTATTGGTGTAGAAGCATGAGGGGTTCAACTCACAGAAGCATCAGGAAAAAAATCAGAGCAGGGATTAAGAAAATGAACACATCAGAGGTGAAACATATGATGCATGAAAAGCCAGCTGCAGATTTTCATTGTTAATCTTAGAAAAAATGAGCAAACATGAGATGTTTAAAGGTGGAAAAAATATTTTCATACACAATATATAATGAACTCGTGGAAGTGCTCAATACGTATTAAAGAATTAAAGGCAGAAGATCTTTTTGTAGAAACTACTCTTCATTCAGAAGCTGTTTTATTGGAAAAACGCAAATGCTTATATTTACTCTTCAAAAATATGTGTTCCAGAACTTTTTTCCTGGTCTGGCTTTTGTGTTGCCTTTTCAGTTCTTCCCCAGAGCTGGTAGTTCCCTGAGTCCCTGCTAGATGGCATGGCAAGCCACCACAATAATAATGATGTGATAAGGCAGATGTACTGGTATGTCCTGCGCAGTAGCCAAGTGAGCTGCTCAGACAACATTTTTCCATTTCCTTTTCCTTCCTATATTTTCATCATGTTTTCTTACTTATAAATGGGAGATCACAGCTAGGCTTTTGGTTTCTTAATTATTAAAGCAATTATAAGCAGAGGTAAAGTTCTCTTTCTTCTATATAGATGAAGGGAGAAAAAATCAATACTGTTTGTAGCTGTATTTCATAAAGCACACTTGAGTCTTAATAGATGTTCTCTCTGCTTTTTCTGTCTTTCCTGCTGTAGAAACGGTGTGATCCAAGCTCTAGCAATGGGCCATTCCTTCCCTCACACCCAACTGCAGGTGAAACTTTCTCCTTGCTCCCACAGGACCTTGTGAATCACTATACACTGTCCTGCTGCACATTTCACTTCTGCTTCACAAAGACTATGCTGGGATGAGGGCATAATGTTTGAGTGCTGCCACTAATAAAGCAAATAATCAGTTTTACCTTCGGTGTTTTTCTCCCTCTGAGTGTTAAAGCCTGATTTGGAAAGTCTGGTTCTCCTGCTGCTCTGTTAAAGTGAAATTAAGAGTAATTCTAAACAACTCGCTGAGGTGACACTGTTGTAAGTGCTGTCAGCAAAAGCACAATTGGTGTACAAAAGATTCACAAGGTAACATTTTCAAAATTACCTTTTTGAATGGATTTTAGAAAGTGTTGTTTTAATAGCTGCTGCCTTACACAGTAATTGCTTTAAAACAAGTGATAGATGCGATGGGGAAGGACCAAAGGTAGATGGTACAAGTATGGATTAGCTATGGGCATGTTATCTGTGATAGAATTCAGTCAATATTTGCAGGTGCAGATTTACAGGGCACAGGATAAGAGCACAGGAGTCTTCAACTCCAAGTCCCTGCAGCAGCACTGGGAGACTGGCTATCCACAGCACTGCATTGCCATGTCTCCTTGGCCTCTTGGTCACAGGAGGCAGATGTAGATCACTGAAGGGGATCTGTGACTCCACGCAGCAGCAGGTGAGTGGGAGCCTTGTGCTGGGTACTGTGTGGTGGGGGAAGAAGGATCATGCCTCAGCGTGTGGCCAGGTGTGCAAGGGGTAAAGCTCATCTTGTGCCCCACGCTCTCCCAGTCACGTGGGCACTGCACTGGCCCCTGCTGCAGCTTGACTTGGCAAAGCACTCAGACACTAAAGAGAGAGGCTGCAATGTTAAAGAGGTTACTGTGTGAAGCTGTCAAGTAAAAAAAATCCATGCTCTCTTTTTATGGGAGTTTAATAGAAAAAGCTTTTCCACGCTGTGGGGTTAGTAATTCTACACACACAGAGGGTGAATAGAGCTAGTGAGTCTATTATAAATAGTGCTAAGTTTATCAGTTCTAATCTCATTTGTTTTCCTAAAGAATAGGTAAGCATTAACAGACTCTTAACTTGTGATAAACAAATTCTCTTGTGCTGCATTTAAGGAAGCATCTAGCTATGGAAAACTCTGGGGAAACACCTGCTTGGTGTAGTATAACCAGCCTGTTTAAAGCCTGCACAAGTAATTTCAGCAGTGTTAGTGCTGAAAGTATTACAGAGAATGTGAGTAATGGATATGAAAATATGGTATTGCATTGTAGAAAATGCCCTGGAGAGGCAATATGTGATTATAGAGTCTGAAGGATCTTTTGTGTGAGTCTTAATGTGAATCTTTATGTTGTTTGAGTCAGTGGCAAGGGCTGTGTAATGACTCCTGAAGGGAGAGGAGCACAGAGCCACTATATTGATTATTGATACTGTCTTTCATTAGAAAGTTATTTGAAGCAGTGTATACCTCTGCAGGTAATCCTGTAGATAATAAGGATTAGATGTGTGGAAAGACTTAAGCATCCATGTATTCTTTTTGGTGCACAGCTCTAGTCTTTAGGAAGCAGCAGGGATGTTAAAGCCCTAGTTCAGTGTCTAATAGGCATGCACAAACACATACCCACAGCCAACCCGGTCAGGATCCTTCTTCTTAATGACCTCAGTTGGATTCCTACCAGAATCAGCCTCCCTCAGATTAGCCAGAGGAAGAGTCTTCGAGGACTACCTTGCAGTGACTGTGGCTATTCCCCATGCACCTCTTCTCAGATTCATTACTCTGTAATTTAGAGAAGGCTTGAACCTGTCTCCTCATCTGTGCCAGGAAGAGTACTGCGACCTCTTGGCTGTCAGACATTCAGAGGGGAGGGGAAGAGGGAGGAGAGCTAACTCCTGTTAAAACTCTTCCAGTATATACAAATAATGACAATTCATTACAGCAGAGACAGAGATTGATGACATAGGCATATAATTAGGGCTATCACCTGGGAAGTGGGAGAGTCAGGTTCTGGTCCATGCTCCAATGAATATTTAATTATTAACATGAGATGGAACAGCTCTGTCAAGCCTGGGTAGGCTGCACCTGCAGTTCTTCAATGGTTTTCTGCTGCAGGCAGTCTCCTGGCTAGTAGGAGAGCTGGACTGTTCCCACATTAATAGGTATCTCAGAGCAGATCTTTCACCTTCTGCGAGCACTCACCACTGAATAATTCTATAAGACAGCAAAGATTTCAGTAGCTTTTATTTACTTTTGTGAGAGATCACGTGTCTTAGGCATTTAATTTGCAAACAGACTGAGAAGTTTTAGAAAGCTCTCACATCTCCAGGATAGGTTCGTGTTCTGCCGAGCTGGCCAGAAGTGAGATGTGATGATCCAGGCAGTGCATTCAATAATTTATATGAACTCCTAAAGAGGAAGAAAGAAAACAGAGATAAAATCGTCTTGGTCATTTCACAAATGAAAAATGGAGGAATCAAAATCTTGGTGTGTAAGGTTCAGTTTCAGTGAAGTCTCTGGAGAAACTCGATTTTCTGGTAGGAATGGAGTGAAAGGCAAGCTACAGCCCCAGGCCCTACCAAGAGGTCAAGGTAAGGAATACTCAAGGAGGAGAGGGACATTCAGTTGCTGAAACAGGAGGGCCAAGTGTCACTTTTGGTGTTGGCTCTGACATTTTAAACCAGCCTGGCATCCACTTGCTGGTTTGCAAGGGAGCAGATCTCCCTGAAGTCCTACCTTAGACATGTCAGCCACCTACAGATATTGTGGCTGCCCATGGCATCTCAGATAGCTTGAGGTGACAATGTTTAGGCAGCTGAATCCCACCCATCCTGTCCGTCTTGCAAATATGGCCTCTCTAGCCTTTGAATTTGTCTTGTCATTCTGCTTCACCAGCAAGACCAGTGACTACTGATGTGAAAATCTGTCTCAGCCTACGCAGTGGCTAAAATTGTTCTGTTCTTGCAAAAGGAAGGACAAAAAAAAAAGTTTTAACCCCCTTGTCATAGAGTAGCTGGTCCAGTTTTTCACTGATACAAAACATTACTCTTTCCTTTTTATTGCTTAAAGTAACTTCGCAGTCTACAGCACAGCTCTTAAGACATGATTTGCGAAGACTGGCTGAATTTTAATAGGTCTCTACTGGAAACATGTAGTTTTATTTGCTATTAGTATCTTCCTTACTGGCTTTATCAATACTTTTGTAATTAATTTTAGAAGGTTATGATGTAGTAAAAAAAATATGGCAAATTCAGTTCTAAGAGATCAAAAGAGACTGAAATGTATCAATAACTTCCCATTGAAAAATAGTAAGACAAGAACAACACAAGGAAGTTTATAATGGAGAAAGATACAAATTAGGGGCATTCTGCAAGATGTTATGTAGTACAATGTGTGCCAGAAACAAGCAGTTTCTGTTTTCAAAGACATGCAGCTTTGCATCTTATATAGTTCTGATTTTTAATTCATCTTGATTGTCTTATATTTGAAATGCTCTTTGCCCTTAATATAATCAGATTTGGTAGATTTGCTGTCTCACTGGATTTCACAGTCTAGGTTTCATGACCTTGACCGACATATATCTGGATATCAATTACATTTTATTAAAAAATATATCCATTGTAATATAAGCATTTCCTCCCTCCTGCTTGCTTCAGTAACACTTACATAGAATCAGGGAAAAAAATCTCAGGTCACACTGATACAAAAAGGCAAGACTGGCTGAGCCTTTCTGCGAACAATGTTCTACTAAGTGCTTTGTTTCTATTCAGTGTGAACATGGATTCAACATTGATTTTTTAAGAAGTTGTGTGGAACCACTTGTTACCAGCAGTTCCTCTTGGAAATGCCACCCAAGCCTTTGGGCTTGTGTGCCAGAACTCTTTCGACTGTGTCTGTTGGCTGATGAGCTTGTCCCAGTCTGAGGATACTGCTGAGCACAAACCTTGCCCGTCCTCCTCAGCATCACTTTCAACACTCGGCTGTCAGTTTGTGTTCCAAAATGCTGTGCAGTGAGCCAGCTAGTTGCACTGCAGGAGAAGGCCAAGTCTGGACACCGGCTGGGAATGAGCTTACACTCCGGTGCTGTCCCATGACCAGTACAGCTCTGACAGCTCAAGCCCTGCCCGCCCTCTTGCCATTACAGCCCTTCTTTGGAAACTGGCTTGCTTTTCCAGGAAAACAGCCACAGGTGCACCAGGTATACAGAGGGCTCCAGTCTGGTGCTCTAAAGGAAAGAGAGTATTTATTAATGCCTTGAAAAAATGTTTTCTGACGCAGAGTTTAAGCAGGAGGCTTAGGAAGCTCATTGACAAGTTGGCAAGAGAACAGCGGCAGATTACGGATTACTGCTAACCACTCCCGTGGTTCAGAAGAAAGAAAGGTTGGTGTGAGCTGGTGATGGCATCATGGCAAGTTTTTGACATTTGACATTATAAGAATAGAAGGGCAATTTTTCTGGAGGCCAGCTGCCTACCAACCATGGAGCTACTCAGGTAATGGGACAAAAACAACCTTCTCACAGTGACCTACACAGAACCAAAAGCAAAACTAAAAGCAAAAGCAAAAGTAAAAGCAAAACCAAACAAAAAGAAGGGAGCAGCACCCTGAGTTTTGGATGACTCCGTGTATGGTGTGTGCCAACAGTACAATACCCAGACCACTGAAATGATCATTAAAATTTGCCTTATCAAGGATGAACTAGTAAGGATGGGAACGAGACCAAGAGTTTTTTCCTACCTTCTGAGAAGAATGTCATCTACAGGAGTGGATCTTCTGACACCATCACTGAATGGAGGGCCTTAAATGAGCATCGTAGTCATTTTGCTCATCTGACTCTTGGAATAAGCTGTGTCTTCTTCACAGAAACTCTCTTCTAGCAAGTAGGATAAAATGATCTGACTCCTTATGGACAATTTCAGACCAAAATGTTAAGATATTGGCACAAATTATTGTTACTGAAAAATACTTTTATAATGGGAAGTATTTTGCAAAGGCAATGCCTTATCTCTGCTTATTTAATTAAGAGTGATAGCAGAAAACAAGTCAGCTATAGGCTGTGAAACTAAAATGCTGTAGAGGGCCCTACATCCTCATATAAATCTGAAGTTTTTCTCATTATTGTACAGAGTATTTAGTAAAGGAGTAAGAGTCCAGGCAAGTGATAGATTCTGGAGTCAGTGCAAAGGTGGGATTTTTTTCTGGGGGTAACAAGACAAAAACTGTTGGTTCGGGGGTTTTTTCTGAAAATAAATGAGAATCTTTAGTCAGTGATTGGAAACATGGAAAGATAACTCTATAGGCTAATAATTGGTGATTTCATCAGTTTGAGAAACCATCCAATGGGGTCTGAGTAGGAAAGAATACATTCAGAGAATCTTTTCTGCTTGCTTCTCCTTTTTAACGTGTAATCAGAGACCTTGTGCTCTGCAAACTCTTCCACTATCGATAACAAGTCAGTACTTAGGTTTCACAATACATCCACAAACTGTGAATGAAAACTAGAAAAGGAAGAAAAAAACAGTCTTGTGCAAGGCTTTCCTGTTTGTCTCCTGATTTTACACAATGGAACTTCTAATTGCGCATTTGTAGGGGAGATAATAGTAAAGAAAAGAATGCAGCTTGAGTAATCAAACTGTAGTCCAAGATAATTTTACAAAACCAGACAATATTTTTTATTCACTTACTTTGAACAATTTGTATATTTTTTCTTTACAATAAATAATCCAGTTTTCATATTTTTGTATTTATGACCCTTCTAATATCTCAGTAATGCTTTACATATTGTTAATTAATTCCTCTCACTCCTAAGGATTCATAGTATTCAAATATTTATAAAGAATTAATGTTTCACTTTGATCATTACTTAGTCAGGGTAAGTAACTTTTTTTAATCCTGTCTGGCAAGGAAATCCTTCCAGGTTCCTAATTTTTGTCATTGCTCTCCTCTGGACTCCAAAAAATCTGCTAGTAAATTTTTTTTCAGAGATAGGATTCTAGCCTGAAGATTGTCTTTGGATTGAACAAAAACCCAGCAAACAAAATCCAAACACGAGTAGTGCAGTGCCAATATGGAAAAAAATAGGTCCATAAACATAAACATGGTGTTGTTTTCTTTTTTTGTATCTCAGAGAATTTCTATCAACAGGCAATAAAAATATATAACGACAATAGTTTCTCTGAAATATTTTCTCCCATATAGTTTAATTTATAAGAAAAATAGATTACCTCTTGAGAGCATTTATTTATGCATTCTTCTTTTCTATAATCTGTGTCATTTTTATGGGGTGTTTTGTTATTCCACCTCTACAGAAAGTAGGAATTTTTTTTAATCCCCTCCAGACCAAAAACTACTTTGCTTAGGCCGAAGGTCTTCTGGTTTGTCACTGGAAGGCCCCCTTACTTGCTGATTTCTACTCATTAAAGTGGTAGTTTATCCACCTTCAAATGTCTCTGCTCTGTGTCACAGACACTTATTTGTTCTCTAGCCATCAAAGTGTATTAAAATTAACAGCAGTCATCACATGAGTGGAGGGTAGCCATTCTCAGACACACAGATAGTTATATACTCACAGCAGGAAACTTGCAATCAAATTCTAACAAAAGGTCACATTTGCAATAAGTAAAGGAAAATGTAGGTAATTGGTTATGGAATCAGTTAATATCTTTGCAGGCCTTGAAAGGCACTCTGACGGACTTGAAACCCTTTTGTTCAAGTAATTAAAAGTGAGGTATTGTGATGGTATTAAAAACTCGGGAAATTCTTGGTATGCTGTAAAACGATGTTGCTACAATGGCAAACAAATTTAAGAGGGAAAATTATTTGTGGCTTGCTTGAAAAGACATACAGACTTGGATTTTGGCTGAAATGCAGAAAAGGAATAAGGAGTGAAGTGCAGAAAAATGTGAAGATTAGCCCTACAAAATATATTTTTATGCCTGGCTTCAAGACATGCCCACTCTTTCCCTCAGCTGATTTAGTTTCATGGCCACTTTAGAAATACCAGGCTGTGGTGTTTTCCCAGGCTTTCCACAGACTTCAGAATATCTGCTGATTTGGAAAGCAGTGACTGACTTTCTGAGGCTGCAAAGCATTTCAGCGTCGGCTGGAATTCTGTTTCTCCAAGTGGTGCAATGCAGGCCTGAGCCATGTCTCCAGTTTAACTGTGTCCTAGGTTGGGCAGGTCCCTGAGCCTCCTGCCACAGAAGGCAAAGCATGGAGCAGAGACCTGCCAGGGGCATCCATCAGGGCACTGTGGAAATGCACTGTTGTTTTCCTTGTCCATCAAACAGTCCTTTTCATCTAATTCAAGCTAGGAGTTTCTGACAGTTTCTGATGTGACTGGGGACAGAGTCTTTAGGGCATCTGGCGTGACACCCTTCTTCTGCCTGTAGAAAATCAAAGTTGGCACTGAAGGGCCCTCAGCAGGAGGCTGGGTGCTTCCTTGAACAGAGGGTGGTGCATCCCACACCTTCCCATTTGTGTTCTGGTGCTTTGAGTTGTGAAAAAAACATGTCTGTTGGATCAGATGGAAAAGGTGTGTGACCTGGGCATATTCCTGAATCTGTGGGCTGGGGCACTTGGCAAGAAGAGGGAAGGCGTGATTTAGAACTTCTGCTTGAATAAACATTTTAATTAACTAAACAGCCATTTAATATACTCAAAGAGTTCTTTTCTGCCCACCAAGTGCTCTGACAGCAAAACTGGGCTGTCGCACTCACACCAACTCCTCTGTGTCTTAATCCAGATTTGATGGTACCACCATTCAAATTTTGACCCCTTCTACAAATATGAGGTCAGGCTGGTTTTGCTCCAGAATAGTCCCAGGTTGGCCATTCAGGAAGCTTTCTGGTAGCTGAGGAAAAACCATCATTGAGCCCTGGTCTCTCCAACTATCAGTGAGTTCTCTCCTTGCTGAGCAAACAGAAGGTGGATCTGGCCCCACATGAATTTGGTGGAGGAACCCCATGTAGCAACTTTGGGCCTCTCAGAGATCCCCAAGGAAGTCCCAGGAGCTTTCTTAGCTGTGACTGGAAGTAGGGATAGAACCAGAGATGTGGGTGAGATATCTGTGGATTTTCAGGCTCCTTCCAAGCAATCCAGGTCTGCCTGTGTTGTCCCAGATGGGCAAGGGGTAGAGCATTGTAATTTTGACTCCCTTAAATGAAAATAAAATCTCTCCAAACAGGAAGCTTTTCCTTCCATCCAGCAATGCTCTCTGCAAACTTTCTGAAGGAATTGATAGCTGCCAACAGAAAAAATTAATCTCTTCTCTTGTCTGTTTTATTCTCAAATAGCTAAATTATCCTAGCAAAGACAACACAGCCTGATCTTGAAACAGCCTGTGGATTCTCCCAGGAAGAAATTTGGGAAGGGGAAGAGAACTTCCAAGGCAGAATCAAAACCTCATTAAAATAAATTAATTCAGAGGAAGACCACAGACTATTCTTCCTGCAGGAAAAACTGTTTCAGTGTTACTCCCTCTCTCCAGGCTCAGTTTTCCACTTCCCACATGTCTATGGCTCACATGATCTTACCTCTGCACTATTTTTAGTGATTCTCTGACAAAGGTGATCCTGGCAATGGTCAAGGCTCAATTCTCTGTGTTGTTCGAGCATAAGCAGACAAAGAAATCACTTTTAATTTTTTCCTTCCTTTTCTTTCTCATGCTGGTGTCTGAAGTGACCGTCACCGCTTAGACCAAAGCTGGCATGAAAACTGGTTTGCCTTGTATTAGAAAGAGTGACAAATATGTGCTCCTTAAGCTCTGCTGCTGTGCTAGTGCAGCAAATAGGATGAGGGAAAAGCTGGTTAAGGTTTTCCCACCATGAGGTTTTTGGCTGGACATTGTGTTCAACCGATTCAGCATAATAATGGAGTTGTGAAAATTAGTGAGAACATTCAAAAGACTTTGAATTTGGAACATTAAGTATTCCAGAGAACTGCATGTATTCTGTATACTGTATATGTGAGGGAAGAAGGGGAAGAACAACTCTTACTAGCAGCACATCCGTTTTATTTGAGGATCTTTCCCCAGAGAGTTAGCAAGAAGGAAGATAATAAAGCACTTCCTGAATTGCTAGGTGGAGATTATTTGCTCAGTTCTAATTGAAATTATTGCAAGAAACTCTTTGTAAATTTGCAAGTCTTTCAATTAATAGGAAGGGGGAAAATACCCAAACATCTTCACGTATTTAAGTAATCAATCATAGGCGGAAATTAGAAGTTTGAGTAAGACAATATTTAAATCAATAATTGCAGTAGGAAAATGTTACTTTATAGGTTAAAATACCTTTGCCTATGCAATCTGTTACAAAATCTCAAACAACAAACATTAAAAAAACAAGATACAGTTTTTGAATATAAGTAGGGATCAAGTTGTTTCAATTAATTAATGAGTTTTTCCAAATGAAAGGCAAGAAAATGGAGATGCTGAATAAAAGTAAGAACTTCTCAACATTTTGTCTCCTTCTAGGCTAAATTGCAGTAAAAAATGTCTAGTCTAAGGCAATTTTCATGGAAGTTATATTTTTTTATGTAGGGTTTTTTTGGGAAACAGTGTGAAACTTTTTTTCGAGACATTATCTTTCAAACTGTTTGGCCATGTGAGATCAAAATATTTGAGCCCTGTGGTATGAGGCCTTCAGAGCTCATCTTGCTCAGCTTGTTTGAAAGAAGATCAAGATGTAACTTGATCACTGGTAACAGGAATTTCATAGTGGAAAAAAAGCTCTGACAGTAGGGGATTACAATCTTGTTGACACAAACATCCAGAGATCCCACTGAAGCTAGATGGCATTTCTTGAAATACAATACTGTTTCCTTGCTGTGAGGGTAACAGAGCTTTTGTTGCATATACATCTAATCAGGTTCCCATCCTGGAAGTGTCTTGGTCTCTGCTGTCCTCTGCCTTTGATTGACTGAAGTGTCACAGCCCCAGGGCTTGAGAAAAGGTATTTGATTGATTAAGGATGTATGAAATTTAACTTCCCTGAGAAGATGATATGACGGTCCTTTCAAAGCCTATAAAAGACACCAAAATATCTTGTTGAACAGGTTTGGGCTTGCTTGAGTTTTTTTAAATAAAATTTTGAATTAATAGTTTGTTCTTGTGTTTTGGAGGTTTTTTTACTTGAAGTAATTACTTTTCTGTAGTAAAATTCCATTTATTTTCTTTCTCTGTTTAACAAAATCCCCCAGAAGCATTCACACCACATTTCAAAACTGATCTCTGTCCTCTTATGAACCTGAAACATTTACTGTCTTATTTTCTGCTTTGCTTCTGCAGCAGTTTTCCAGTGTTGTACTGGAAATGATGTTTCACCATCTGCAGATTGAGTCAGATATAGATTAAATGTAGGGTTTTTTTTAACAGGGATTATTTTTGTAGGATTTGCCTTTGATATTCTCCTCATGCAAGTTCCCCATCCATCTTTCAATGACCAAAATACCTAGCTGGCATCCCAATAAACTTTGAAAAATAAAAATATTTTAAAACTGTATGGTAAGTTTGAAGGCTGAGGGGCTACGAGTAACATAGATTGGGCTGGTATTTGTACGATTTCATCCTCTCAATCTAAGTCATGCCTTCAGCTGCTCCTGCTGACTCCAGCCGTGCCTGTACAGTCTGTGCTCGTGGCTGTAGCACCCAATCTGCCCTCCTGTTGAAGGCAAACATGTGTGGGTAATAATTGTTCTCCTGAGCTGAGGAGATCATGGTTTTGCAGAACAGAGCCTTGCATCCCCAGGATACCTGGGTACTTGCTGACAGAGCCATGCTGGAAAGCCTGGCGCAGCCAAAATCTTGGCGGGATCACATCATTTCTCTGGGTGCTTCGGAGGGGTGTTAGGGGAGCAGCCACTTTAAGCAGGAAGCCAATCTCCTGGCCTGGCTTCCTAACGCTCATTGGTTTTCTGGGAAAAAGGTGGTTCAAGTTTTCCTAGTCTTCCTAGTGTCAACCTGCAAGGAGGGGAGGGACAGTGCTGAGTGCTAGGCAAAGGATATTTTTCCTTTATGCGTTTCCAGAAGGAGAAGTATGGAGGACATAGAAGGCTTGGTTCATGGTAGGTAGAACAGCTCATTGTATGTATTTTTTAAATATTAGAGGGTTCAGAGAACAGAACAATAATGCTTAGCTATAAAATATTCATAATTTATCTATTTATAAAGCTGATAAACAAGTAATATCATGAAACCAATTTAAAATGTCCTTTTATTTTTTAAAATCTCAAATTGGTTCAGCTCTCAGGATAATTTCCACTGTAAATTTTATGTTGCATATTTAATACTATTTGGTTTCAAGTAATTATCTGTTTGAAATCTTACTGTTGCAGTTTCCTTGTATGCCCTAGGGCAACTGTGTATAAAGTTATCAAAAAGATACTATATTCAAAAAGAACAAAATATGTAAAGCTTTGTCATATTTTTACAATCCCATGTATATTTATCATAGTTTCTAATTATTCCTTTTGCTTTACTGCATATTATTAGTTTAATTGAACCATAAACTTTAGACTAATAACACCAATTTGTCTTTCATTATACTTTGCTCTATTAACTTTTACAAATGGGTTCATCTCAGCCACTGATTGATGGGCTCACAGCAACTGTGCTAGATTTCTTGCCCAAACAGCCACGTTGCATTTTCTGTTCTTGGAAGATGCTTTTTCTTTTTTTTTAAATCTCTTTTTCCTTCCCCCCCCCTCCCCCAGATAGAAGATTTTATTCTTTTTTCTTAGGGTTTAAATAAAAGATATATTTTGTAACTTCCCTCTTCCAAACATTAGCCCTTCTGGCAGAAACCACCAGCAGTAAAAGGAGCTGGAGTTCTCAATTTTTTCAAGAGATCCCTTTCAAAATTAAATGATTGGTTCAGAGTCCCAGTAAAGCCCTATTCTCTTCAGAATCTGAGGAATTTAAATCTCTTAGTGATCTTCACAGGCAGGCAGTTCTCTGTTAAGTGGTGTGAATTTCATGAAAATATAAAATCCCACATATCTCTTGGAAAAGAACACTTATAACTATAAAATTACATAAAAATAACAGAAAACTGAAAAAAAGAGAGCAAATGTGAAAAGCTGTTACAGGCCCACTTAGCAAATTCATAGTTTGGTTAGGGCCAAGACTTTATAACAGCACATCCTCATATCCCCTTCTACTCTATTCACAAATCTAATTAATCTGCAGGGTGAAAAATTAGCATTGAAAGTAAGCTGGTCTCTCCCAGCTGGGTCAGCTCCTGTCTGTGGTCACCTGGGCCAGCTTCACAGGCTTAGTGATGCTCTGCCTGTCCTGTCACTACGGGTCAGTTCCTTGATGTCTGCCCATGCCCTGTGAAGACTTCTGGTCCAGTGTCACATCTTTCAAAAATACAGAAGCAGACAAACCCCCGTCTTTCCTATTGTTATCGAGGCTCTGTTTCTCAAATATCTTGCCGCGTAGTTTTCCCTCACTCATGTTCTTCTTCCACTTAGAAAAACATTTTCTCTTTTGTACCGTCTGTTCTGCCGCTTTCACGCAGGCCTCAAAGACAGTTGTCTTTCCAAGATTCTTTCCAGGCAGAAAAAAAAGGAGCTCTAATCCGTCTTTAGCCAGGAAGACAACATTTGCAGTGTCACCTAAACCCGCAGGGAAAATGCAGACACTGCCAAAGAGAGCTTCTTGAGTCCAAGTCCCACAGAAAATTATGGGAGATATCAAGCGATTTGATGAAGGGAATATGTGTGATGCTCAAGACAGAGATACATCTAAAGTTAGCTGTGTATCACCACATTCATGATAAAATTACGACAAGTTGAGGGAAAAAAAGGTGGAGGATGGATAAAAACAATGACAGCTTGAGAAGCAATCAAGTAGAATGAGAAGAGCACAGGAAAAGAGAGGAGAGCTGCGTGAGGAAATTGAGAAGGAAGAAGAAAGAGAATGAAAGTTAAAACCCCTCCAAACAATATGAGAAGATGCAGAGGAGAAGAAGCAGAGTGAGCTGCAAGCCATGCAGTCTTATGGCATGCAAAGATCCTCTTCTGCAATAGAAATATTGCAGTTCCTTACTATGGGAATACCTTTTTGTGTATCTTGGTCGGTAGAAAGTGAAGTGTGCTTATTCCAGAGCCACGGCACCCCAGGAGGAGTGTCCCTAAACAGCAACTTTTCTGAGGGAAAAATTTATCTTGGGATTTGATAATCCAAACAGCAATATTCTACAGCAATATTCTGCTCAAAGCCAGTGTCTCACCACATAGAGAACTGTGATATACTTTTCATTCAGCTTTTACATGTTGTGGGGTACTAGTGATTGATTGTTAAAGATACGGGAAAAGGGGGTTGAAGCAGTAACTCTTACAACAAGAAATAGCAGAAAAGTAGTATGGAAGGTTCTTCATTTTCCCATGTCTCCATCACAGTGTTTCAATGTATCCAGCTGTCTTCTTTTCTGCACAGTTCTTGCTAGAACTCTGGAGTTCCAGAGTTTGAGCATTTCCAGTGCATTTCCGGTGTTTCGAGGAAGTGTTGTAATGACTGGGCTAATAGTCAGAAAAGGACACGTTTTCTTTCTTGTTGGACCTTGTTTTCTGTAACTTCAAGCAGCATTAGTTTCAATTTAGTGCAGAAGGTAAGGATAACAAAAAGGAGGAGAGCAAAGGAGAGCTATGTACTGCCTACAGTAATTGCTGTGGCTCAGTAAAGCGCAATAGTGGCATTTTATTAGGTTAGTTTCTATGTCACTACACTCAGATATTCACAAATGATGACCCAGGTTTGTAAAACAATTACATCATTAAATGAATTATGAGACTTGGTAATAAATAATGCATCTGGAGACTCTGCATTTGCCGTCTGCATTTTGAAAATACTCATGGAATACTGTGAGGTTTCGTTTTTCAGTATCTTTGGAAAAAACAAGTTTGGCTGCAACCTGCTTGTCTAAACAAAGGCGGAGATTCTCCAATAATCACATATCTTTCCAGGTCATGGCTTCAGAGTAAATTTCAACTATATCACGGCTCTAGAGAAAGCTGTGAGAGCTGTCAAGATTTCTAATCTTACACAAAGCATTTTAATGTGCATGTGATATATCTTCACTGTTTTGTAGCCCTCATTCAGATTTTGAAATATGACATGTAATATGGAGATTTGAATGGATTCTCAAATTACCTTATATGCTTCTATTCTTTGGTAGCTTTTAATAAGGGAAACAACTATAACTTTTATGAAGACAAAGAGGCTTCCTTTGTCTACAAAAGTCACCACACCCTGTATGTCACATAAAGGGACATCTAGTGAGCATATAACCTTCTGCAACAAAACATATCTTTACTGTATCATTGAACACCAGAGTGTGTGGTTTATCAGGCTACATTTGTATGTAGATAATCCTGTGATTATCTAACTTTTATGTAAAGAAATTATATCTTCACTACCTGCACATTGGAAATGACAATAAACTTTTTACTGGGCAGCTCTTAACTTCTGATCGCGTTTTCAGTATATATTTTTGAAATTATAACAGTGAATATTTTTCAATAAATGAGTTAGCTGTTTTTTATTATATCCACAGCATCTGCAAATACTATTTACAGTAGAAAAATATAAGCATTTCTTTCACTTGAAAGAAACTTGATGTTTCTTTATGGTATGTCATAATATCTCTGTGTTTTTTCTGACACTCACAACGATGAATCAGTTCAGCTTTACCATATGTAAACTTTTATTCTGTTCCTAATCTTAACTGATCAAAATGAAAATATTAAATGGGATAAAACATGAATTAGCTGAAATCACTGTAAATGATTCCTATCCTTTTTTTTTTCTAATTTCTCTTATTCTTTGCCTCAGTTTCTGTGTCATTCTTCCTGGTGGCAGTGGCAGAGGCAGAAAATGGTAAGTGTCATTTTGCTGGAACAGAACACACAATTTTCTGATTGAATTGCTCTCTGCGGCCATCCATGTCCTTATTAGTAAGTAATGTAAAGTTCTCACAAAAGCTTATTCTTAGTTTTTAAAAGGGCAGTATGGGTAATCATTGTTAATAAACCGAATTTTGATCCATGGTACGTTAAAGTGAGAAGGAGGAATTAAGCATCAGAAAAAAACCCCACATTATAATAACTAAAATATAGAAGTCCTTAGTTCTTATTGAAATATATACTTAATTCCTATTCTTGTTGCTGAGAGTGTATTTGACCTGTCAATTGTTTAAAGTGCTGGCAAAGTTTATTACTGAATTTTCCCCAAAAAATGTGTACCTATTGACTTTCAAGCTGGCACAAAGTTTTTCACATGTGTAATTAGGAAAGAGGTAGATTACTTTTTACCGTGGAAAGTACATTTTTTACTATGCATCATTTAAACAATTATTTTTTGGACACAGGCTTTTTGACTCAAAAAATTCTGCAGCTTATGAAGTTGTTTGTTATTTTGCTGTGATTTTATACACAATGGAAGGGTGAGAAAAAGGTCAGCAATAACTCTGCTGTTGCATTTTCACTGGGAAAAACATAATATTGATCGATAAGAAAATGGAAAAAGCACAACTATTAGCGTCTTACTTGATCTTCTCCGACCTTTACCCTGCCATGTTGATTTTATTCTTAAATGTTATGTCTGTTGTTCCAAAGGTTTGTCCTGTTTAGTCTTTTATTTAATTAATACATGATCTTGTTTACTCTTTCTAATGTTAAAACATGAAATTCATTTTTATTTCTTGTTGAACCATTGTCCTCTTTACACTCAGCAATCCACTCTGGATAATAACTCCATGTAGAAATTGGCCTGCTTAAAACTACTCTTGAATCATAATTGATGGGTACTTAAGTTCAATAAACTGTTTTTTGGGCTCATAGGGTAATTAGATTTAAGGATGTGTAAGCTCTTTAAAAAGAAAATTTAAATCTCACTCTCTGAATCTTCTTGGGTGTGGACTGACAAGCAAAATATACAGTATTGAGCCTCAGTACTTTGCTAAACGTCAATGTATCTGCTATGCACTGACTCCAAAACGTACTCAAGGAAGTAAGAGCTTCACGCTGTGAGGACAGTGTGCATACAGTGCAATATTTGGTACATAAACTGCACACTTCCGGGGGTGGGGTATCCACCACTTCTCTGAGCAACTTGTGCCAGTGTCTCAGAGAATTTCTTCCTAATATTGAATCTAAATCTACCCTCTTTGCCTTTAAACAGGCAGATGTTGGGTGTTTTGGGCTGCATCCCTTGCTGAGGAGCAAGTTGTGGCAGCAGGGATCTCAAACTGGCTGAGAGCAGGGCACACTTGTGTCCCTGCACTGCGGGAAGATGGGCGTTCTTGTCCCAGCCCCTTTCCTGGCTGACACCTTCTTATCCTCACTCTCCTGCAGCCCATGAAGCAACCATTGTCTTTGGCAATGCTTAAAGAAATAAAAAAAGCCACTAAAACCACACATGGTGAACCTCATGGTATTTTTTCCTTCCCCCTCTCCTTGCACTTCTTCTTCTATAAAGGGACAGAAACCCAGCCCCAAACTGGCCTAAATCTAAGGTCGCGCATTTGTAGGTTCAAACAACAATATGGGGAATTCAATATGTCAGTAGCTGTGCTTATAGCTATGTTCGAAGTTTGGTTTATAACTTCTTACTTCAGGTGCTCTGTAATGGAAAAAAAAAAAAAACAACCCTGATCACAAAGTCATTTGCACTATTAGAAATAAATGGGCTTCAGAAACAAGTTAAACAACTAAAATAAGGGCTTTTTTACAAAGGAATATTTATCATTTAAATCCAAGAGTTTTGAAATTGTTGTGAAGGTTGTTCCCAGTAACATTTTAAAATTTCAGAATGACAGGGAAATTCTAAAGGATGGCAAGTAAATTTGTACTTTAAAATTATCATCAGAATAAACCTGTAAAGATGACATCGAGTTTATCAAAATAATGGGATAACTGATATGAAAAATAAAGGATGAGATTACAATTCCTTTCAGTTGACTTCTTTTTTTTTTATAATCTTGCTGGCCTCATTTCCTTTCTTAAGAGATGACGGGCTGATTAAAGGTACCTTTATTATTCTATTCAGGCTGAATATCTGTACAGTTTTTCACATATTACCATGCAAATTTCTCAGTATTATAGGATGATATGATGTGTGATATGTGAATGATAAATATCCAATGGAGTAATTACCAGAGTATCATAATCAAGTGTGCTTCCACTGGGGTCTCACACAGACCACTTCTTGCTCTAGTGCAGCCATAAATCATTGACAAAAGCAAATAAGAAATATAAAAGAATTGTTGACCAGGTTTGCAGGTGCCACAAAAACAGAACCTGTGGTAAAAAAATCATGATGATGGGTTGTCTGTACACTATTCTCTTAACTTTAATAAACTGGGGAAAAAATAATATGTATTTTAATATAACCAAATGTAAGGCCACCACACAGGGGGAAAACCTGCAAGATTTAACATTAAGGAGAGAATACTTAGAGAAGCATTGAGCCTGGAAAGGTACTAATGCTTTTTCAGTGGAAATATTTTCTCATCTGGTGCTACAGCCAAGAGGATTAGTGTAAGTCTGTGGATTTACAAACAAGAAATCATGGAACAAGGGGAGAGAGCTGTGTTGTCTCTGTCCACAAAGTTACCAACACTGTTGCCAAAATGCAGTCTGATATCTATTCTTCAAAAAAGGTTTTAAAATCTTGCAGAGAGCTTAGAGAAGAGCTATAGGAATGATTTTACAGACGGAAAATTCCACTTTGCAACCAAACCTACAGGAAGCTTAAAGTTTTTAGCTTCTCTTAAAGAATCATACTCAAGAGATGTGTGTGCCCTGTATGTAGTTCTCTAACTACCAAAAGTGTTTCCTTTCAGTTAGGCACTTGAATTCAGAAGACAAAAGTACCCATTTCAGTAATCAGAATACGAAGTGATAACACTATGTATAGAAAATCTTAGATAGAAATTTTTTTTTTTAATTTGAACTTGTACATCAAAACTGAATGTTGAGGTTTTTTTCTCTTTCCTAAATGATGTTTTGCAGTCAGTCACAAGCCTTTAAACAAGACACAATACTAGATGAAATCAAAGGGATAAATCACACAGAAAACCAGATGATATTCTATTTCTTAAAATCTATTAACCTCTATGAAACTTGCATACACCAACACTTCTCTGTAAAAGCCTTTGGCATAGTTCCAGAATGAAAGGCCAGAATAAGCTTATCATCCATATTTGTTCACATTATTTTTTCTGAAGGGTGAGCAGTTGTTAAACAAATACCACAGGCTTTTTTTGTCAAAGTGTACTCTTCTATCACCGTATCATTATTTCCCCAGCTCTCTCTGTTTAAGTGCTTGAAAGTTGCTTTCAATTGCAAATTAGCCAGGGCAGAAAGAAGACGGGCTATGAGATCTCTTTTTATGGAACAAGTATCTGATTTTATTGACTTGTGATCTCAGATGTTTGTTGTTAATAAGGATTGTAAAATAAAGAAAAGGTTGATAGATATATTTGATCGAGTGCTGGTTATTCCTCATGAAGCCTGATTTGTTTTCCTCCAAGGTTTTGCATATTTCTTCCACTGTGTGAGGTTAGGAGGAAGAGCCACAGATAAGAAAGTATCTGGAAGACTCAACAAGTTATCTGCCTTGACCTTTGGAGAGCCTTAAAGGGAAGTGTTGTCACTCTGAGGAGATGTAGAGGTCATACTAGGCACGGAGCCAGCCTACAACTTTTTTTAGAGTGTGTCAGAGCCAGGGCAAAGTGAAGACAGACTAGACTTAATCCTTTAACCTAACCTGTCAAAACTGCATCAAGTCAGCACTGCCAAATCTGCAGCCACCTCATAACTCAAAAAGGTATGCATGAGTGCATTTATGAATTTGCTTTTGAAAAGCGGTTTTATGGTTTGGTATTCACAGCATTATGAAACCTGGCCACATCACTGGGTATGCAAACATAAAGCTAAATGCTGCCAGCTGCATGAGCAATTCATCCCACTGAGGGGTAAGAAGATATGAAATAAGATTATTGCAGAAGACAATTGTTTTTAAGGGATGCTTACTTCCAAATGTAAAAAATGCAGACATCGAAGAAAACAGGTTTCTGTTGTTTTAACAAAAATGGTGGAAATAACCTGTTTGTCAAATCCACAGTAGTAGATTAACCCGATATTTTATGATCATGGATTGTGCAGAAAATACAGTTCCTGTGTAGTGATGATTATCTAAAAGGAGCAGGAGATTTTAGTTACTTGGGAGATTTACCTATATAGATGTGTGCGTGTTTGCTTCTGTGTACGTATTTTCATGTGCATTTCATGTGTGAACCTGCCAACATTTATGAAAGGAAGCTTCCATGTGAAAAATAACACAAACGCATGCAAAACACAGGACCATATCCTTACCACTGCAAACTAGCCTGGCTGACAGTGGCACCACAGCCACACTCAGACATGACACTTGTCACAGCTCCCTATACGTCTGTGAACTTTAAATCATGAATATACCGTGATGCAAATGAAAGGTGCTAGAAAGCTCATTTTGTGCCATTATTCCTTGATGTTTTCCTTCAGATGGGTAAAAGAGTAACAATTTTACCTCTCCTCAAGGAGAATGTTCTGAAAGCTATAGCCTGGGTACACAAAGGGGCTGAGGACTGTACCCTTCTCTTGAAAGGCAGGATTGTAACCTGCAAAAAAAAAGCTAATTTTTTGGTCCTGTGTCGGACTCGTGCTGCAAACCTATAACCAGGTGTAAGAAAGAGATCACCTTCCCTCCTTTATCCTTGAGGGTTTACAGGGTCACTGCCAACAGAAGCATTCTGCAAGCCACAGCACAGGCTCCTTGTCTGACACTGGGACAGGCCAGGGCTCCAGTCCGTGCTCCAGTGCTTGTTTAAATGCCTTTAATGTTGGTTCCCTGCAGCCCAGCATCCAGCTTGACCCACTGGACTAGATGGAGCAGCCAAGTGGACCTTGCCAGGTCCATCTGTTCCCTCCCAAATGCAACAGCTGCCACAAGGAGGGCAAGGCAACTCCTTCTTTCTCTGGACTGATGGTTCAGACAGGATGGGGGTTTGTAGGGCTCGAAGAGCCTTGACGAGACGGTGTGTATGTCTTGTGGGGGGCTGGTGCTCTAAAGAGATCTGTGTCTGTGAGGGACAAGGACAGAGCACGAGTGTGATCTCCACCTTAATGATCAATTAAATAGGAAATTGTCAAAAGGAAACACAAAAATGTCAAAATTTTGTTAATAGTTCTTCCTTTTGAGCTGGGAAGAGCTGTTAATGGCACTTTGAGATTTTTACGCTGGAAACATCAAAACTAGAACGTGGTCTTTCTTTCTCTTGGAAAACAAGTGTGCTCTCATCTTAATGAGTCACCTGAGCAATTCCAAGGCAGGAAAAAGAAATCCTGATATTTATTTTCCACATGGAGCATGACAAATTTAGAAACCTGTGAAAAGTAAACCAATTCATGAAAAGAAAAAGGAAAATAAAATATAATGCACTGAATCCTCCAGGGATGTCTGAATTATGAGTGAAGTCGAATAAAAATTATCATAAGCACATGTGCCAGGGATTTTAATTCATATGTATCACTGATCTCATGAGTAAACTCCATTGAGTAATAAAGAATTCTACTTTCAGAAGGAGCAGTAGTTTGGCAGATGTTCCCCTCAGTCTTCATGCTTTTCTGAGGAATGACTGTGACAGTCTATTTATATGTGATTATTACAATGATCATATTAGGCACAAATATTAACTTTTTCAAGTGTATACAAATTGATCAGTCTAGCTGATTGCTAGCAGGAGGAAAACAAGAGCCTGTTGCCATCAAATCAGAATAGGACTGAAAAATACTCAGTATCACCTTTATTTTAAAGGAACACAAAGTGTGTTGTTTCATGCCTAAATTACTGAGGATATTTAATAAAACATACATATAGAATAGATATACAGGGACATGAATCATAGTGCTGCCATGAAACTGAAACCTGGATTATCTGTTACTACTGCTTTTGGATAGAAATGAGTCATTTCAGAAGAAATGTTTAGAAAAACAGGTTTCCAGCTTCAAATGCATACAAAGGACATATTTTGACCTACAGTATCAGACTTTACTGCAAGAAGGCCAGTCCATGTCTCTGGGATGGCTGACAACATAACCCAGGCCGTAACTCCTGCCTCAAGCCTCTAAAGACTTACAAATTTCCACAGACCTGAATTTATACTCAGAGCTAAGGATTTCCATCTTTCAAAAGAGATTTTACCTGTTTTTCTCATTCCCAAGGTCTTTATTCAGGCTTCTTTATTGTGCCTTTGGTAGAAAACAACTCCTCTTTAGTAAGAATGAGTATTATGAAATGCTTATTTTGTTCAGCAAGTATTAGAGGGCCACATCATATGTTTCACAAGCAATTCAGTAAAAATACCCCGTAAAAAGGCAGGAGTTTCTCCAGGACAGACACTGTAATTTTGGACAGTTTAGAACATACAAAACCATCTGATAAAGAAGAAAATTCGTATTTATGTGTCACACAACGATTGCATAATGTAAATGGAGCTCAAAGTAGACTTCAGCCATGCAAACCTATTCTAGTAAATGGAAAATCAGAAGGTGCAAGTTTGCCATTTCTAACTTGTGGTGTTTTGACAGTTTGGTTGTTTTGTCTTGCCCAGATACTCAAATGGCAATTGTCACTGGTGACTAAGCACAGCGTTCATACTATCTAAAGCATAGAGGGCAAAGAACTATTACACGTATGACTCAAAAAGTTGGATGTGGTGCATGTTGTTCTGCTGAGAAAGTTACGCAGGAAAAAATATCAAGAAAAAACAAGAGATGCTTATCAAAAAACTTCTTGGATGTAATGTGTGTTTGCTTCAGGTATTTAAAGCTTTTTAACAGGTACTCCTGCAACAGAAACAGAGAAAAAGCACAAGGTCTGGTGGCAGGAGGAGCAGGTATCAATCTTCCAGCACCATGGGGTGGTGTGTGCTAGTGGAGCAGTGTGCTGTTCAGCTGGCAAAGGAGGAGGAATCGCCTGGGCTGGTGAGAGTTGTAAGCAGGAAAACTTCTACTAGGGCAAAAGTCCCCAACTGTCCCGTGTCTCAGAAAGGAAGAGGTTATTCCGAGGGTCTCGGCAGTGCAATGCAAGCCTTTGTTTTGAGCTCATTCCCAAGGGTGTGGTGGGTTCTTCATACCCGGAAGTTGGTGGGTTTACTTGACATTATTCCAAGGAGACAAACTTTTTATTCTGATCAGACTCAGAAACACCCTCTTTCACCTCTGACAGGAGCCTGATTGCTCTAGTGCTTTAGATCTGAGTTACTTAAAGATATCGAATGAGGCTGATCAGATGCTGAAGGGCTGCCAAGATTACAGGCCTGTCGTCCCTATCACTTTCGTTATTAATTATGATAAAGCTGTACAAGCTGCAACCTGGTCCATTCAGTGCAGACACTGGGACAGCTTTCCTCCCTTATAGTCCCCTCTTTTCACTGCTCCGGCTATTCTTAGCTTGGGGAACAGTCCCTTGTGGGAAGATTGTCATCTGGTGTATATACATTGCAGCAGCTGACTCAGATAACCAGGAAACTATAAGCAGCTCCCTCACTGTCCTGGGAACTCAGCAGCATCAGGGAGTCTGGCCCAGTACCAGGAACGAGAACACAGCCATGGACTGCATCTTGTAGAAGAAGAACACGTGTTTCTGATGCTTCGTCACTTTTCAGACTAAGACCATAAAGATCTTTACGAAACAGTGAAACGTAGACAGATACCCAAATTGCAAAAATGAGACCCAGACTTATAGACAAACAAAGAGATGTCCTAAGGATATTGATGATGTTTGTACAATTCCTGCCTTGTATCATCATTGGCAGGTGATGATACAAGAGGTCTCTGCCTCTATTTAAATTGCAAAACCAGTATACCTTCTTTTGGAAGTCCTGCTAACTCCCCTACACATTCCCTTACTGGTCATCTTTTATGATTCTATGGTCTTGTGTCAGTGTGTCTGTTCATAGCAAGGCAAGCAGGGCAAAATTATTAAGTCATGAATAACCCTGGGTGCACAAGGTTACCATGCTCACAAAACCCTTTTCTGAACGTCTCTATTACTAAACTCATTCTGATCTGATTTCTGAAAATTAGTCTTCCACAAAAAACCTGAAGGAAAGGAGGAGAAGGGTTACAAACAACTATGTGACAGGATCTCACAAAGATGTTGGGGCCTTGGAGCTGGGGGACTTCCTTCTTCTTGCATCATTGAACAATTCTATCAGCTTGAAATGGGCATGTAACTTCACCCCAAGGCTTTAGTTTCACAGGCAGTTGAGCCCACAGTGTCTTACTTCAGACAAAGGAGGAAATCTTGTATACCCCATCCTGGCTTCCTGTCCTCCTTCCCCTGCTCTTCCTCCCTGTCTCAGCTTCCAGCTGTAGATCTCTGCCTGCTCTTTTTGGTTCCTTTGCTGATTCACACCAGCTCACTAAAATAGCAAAAAACCTATTTTTTCTGTGGGTTACTTTTCCACTGTTTCAGTGGACTGATTCAGCTGACACTAGAGGACCCTTGGCCTCTGTATTTTGAGCCACAGAAACGGCTGAGTTAGAGCAACACACTTCTATCCCCCTGCAAAAGTGGGAGAAGAGGCTGGAGCTGTGTGCTTCCTGCTTCTTGTCATTCCACTGCCTAACAAAGGTTTGGTTGCTCCTTCTGTTGCACCTGAAGGATGGGGATAGGCTCAGCCCTTGTTTTATACAAAACCCTTGGCTACACTTGAACTCAAGGTCTTCCTTCTATCAGCCATTCTGAATGACAGCACTGCTGTTTAAACAGAGCACTAGAAGCAATTAGAGGAAGTGCTCAGGGCAGATTCATAGCAGCCCTCCTGTGCAGGAACCCTTTTCCTGAAGACCTGATCAAAATGTTTTCCTTATTGGCCAATGAGCTGCAATTTCAGGCTTCTCTTGGCAGCAAATATTTCTGCCAGCTTTGCAAGTCTCGGCATTGTACCACGACCTGTCATTGGAGTCTTCCTGTCACTGTTTCTGCTCTGAGGTTCCTAAAACTTTCTGTTTGCAAAGTAAAAATCTCTGGTAGTGATCCTAGCTTGGCCCTGGTAAAGTCTTTTGCTCTCAGCTTTTGTTCATTACTATCCAGCATTCAGCCAACTTCTGTTCCTTTTGAACTGACCTCACAAAGAAACCCTACATTTCAAGAAAGGGTTACAAGGCAGTAAACACACCAGGACTATTTGACTTAAGAGCCAACTCTAGATCCCAGGGATCAATGAAGTGGTCTCCTCACTTTCAGAGAGCCCCCCCAACAAGCTCTAGCCAATCTCCCAAAGCCTCAGTGCACAGATCTGTGCAGAACAAATGCAGCCAGTGGACAATAAGCAGCAGTGGGCAGCTGTTCACACTCTGGAGGAGTAGGAGGCATGAAGCTGTCACAAGAGAGCACGGCCAGTCAGGAGCTGGTAGCAGGTTTTCCCACTTATCACTGCTTGCCTTCATCTGTCCTCATGTCAGGTTCAAAATACCCCTTTTCCTCAGGTAGTGAACAGGAAAGACATAGTTTTTTTCTTCTTTATTGTAGGGGCATTTAAGGGAAGTTACTTGTCTGAGAAGCCACTCTGAGCTTTTGGGAGCTATTTACAGCTATCACTGTTATGAGTGAATGGAATTTGGGGGGAAAAAAGGAGAAGTTGGAAATAAGGTTGAGGCAGAGAAGTTTCTTTGGGTATAAGAGGATGTAGAACAGTAACAGTGCAGAACTGAGAGAAGAAAGAACAGTGTGCCTAGTGGGAACAGTGCCAGTCCAGAACTAGGATGAGTGATAAGGTGCATGGGAAAGGAGGGAGAAGAAGAAAGAGAAGATTATGATTCATGAAAGCAAGCCAATCCACCCTTCCTAATTCTGCGGCGTGTTCCACTTTAAAACCTTTTGTGTGATATCAAAGCAAAGACTGTATCACACAGCCTGAGCAGCCACCACAGCTGCAAGCTAGCAGGAAAGGGAAGAAGTAGCAGCACGCTGGTTAGGATTGCAGGATGCTGATAGCAGGCCTTGCAGGATCGAGAGGTATGCTAGCAATGTCTCCCTTATTTCAGCGGGTGAGAGGGGTATTTAACTCCCAGCTTTTCTTATGCAGATTCATGCTGTTCCCTCTTAACTACTGCTTTGTGGAAAGTCCAGATCAAAAGATACAAACCAGCTCAACAGAGGGTGCTGTTCAAGGAGAGACAGAGAAGTGACCACCATGTGTCCAAATTTCCTACTTTTAGGCATTTTGTCTGAACCAGTGCTGAGAGCTCTATGTTTGGGTTAAGAGAAGTTTGAGAGTGCTGCTGGAACATTTGGGAGAAAGCTCCAGCCAGGCTGAGTTACCCATGGATGCTGTATCCTGGCCCCCCATGCTAGGGCACCACACCTGAATGCTAAGACCAATCACTGTTTTTTCTGTACACCCTATTCTGCTCTTGGGGGAAAACTGAATAAGCAAGGAGGGAGTCAAGATCTGCTGCAGCAATCCCCTGCTGTGGGTAGGAAAGGGACAGGGACTGGGAGAGTGAAGGCAAAAATCTATTCCTCAGCTCAGACAAAGCTTCAGCATCAGCAATTCTGCTGAGGTCTCCTGTACAGGTCAGTTCCTTCCTTCAGGGTGTTATTGAAAGGAATCTAAATAAACAGATCTGTATTCAGTCAGACCTGAGCCCATGACTAACATGTTAGAATGAGTAACAGCTAGTGAGTGGGAAAGCCCTGGAAAGTACTTGCCTAAATTCATAGCAAGCCTCTGACTGGGATTCCTCTAACCCATCATGGATACTGGAGATCAGAGGACCTGCAAGAGGAAGCATCTCTTTCCACTGGCTATAGAGTAAGTTAAAGTTGATTAGATGAAACACCTTATTTTTTCAGTTGTCTGCAGGTGGTTTCCCCACTCTTCTCATTATGCAGGAACAAATTCTCTGTGGGGCACAATGAAAAAGCTGAAATGTTAAAAGTAGGAATCCAAGATGAGGCAGTAAGCCACATACTTCCATTGGCGTAGGATGAGACACTTTAGTTATTGCAAAGAAACGTAAGATTTTTGAGATGTTTAAAATTCTGTATTTCTGTTGACTTTGATGTGTTAAAAAAAAATTACAAACTATTTGTTAATCTTCTGCCTATGAGTGTAATCAAACATAATCCTTTGAAAGAGGAAAGTTTTGGAAATAATAACAGGAAAAGCATATGCTGTCCTAATTTTCCTGTGCCTACTGCCTTTTTCTGCTTAAAGCATTCTCTGCTTTCCCTTAAAATTTCAAAGCCTTTGAAATATTTTTTGCTTTGCTCCTATTTATAAAGAGTATCCAGAGAAGAGGCCAGGGTTATGGGTTTACACAATCAGTCATACATAGCAGAAGATGCAGCTCTGCATTTGAAGACAAACCATAGCCTGACATTAGTTCACATAAATGATATGATGAATAATTATGAAAAATGATCCAATTTGTGAAAATTACAACCAGGTCATGTACATTACGGGGAAAAGAACCAAATTAATTATGTACAGTATGTAACTGTCAAATACCAACAACATTGGTAATGAAAAGTCAACAATATATAAGGTTCCAGCTGTTTTCTGTAAATTTTTCTGGATGTTCATGTTCCTTGGATTCCTAAACACCTGTACCACAGCTTATCAAGATGTATTTGTAAAATGTTGGGTCAGGATTTCGAAGAATGTTTTAATGAGGATTTTTGTTCTGTAGAATCAAAACCATAGTCTGGCTGCCTGTGCCTGCACCCTCCTATGAAGTTGGGTTGCAAGGCTCAGCAAAATTCTTGCCAAAACTACAGGCAATTACTGAGTTCCCAGTTTTGGAAATCGAACTTGTCGTGATAAATAGGCTAACTGTGAATCACTTGTACACCTGTCTAAAGGGTAAATAATCTTTAAGAATTTTGGTCAGTGTTGTATCATCAATCCCTTAAATTATTGTAGTGGAGTCACTGATATTACTGGTCCACTGTAAAATCGCATTTGTGTGAAAATCCTGTGAACTTTTACTGTACTTGTTTATTTGCTTTATAATTACACTATTTATGATTTTTTTTTTAGTTTTACTGTCTTTCCTAGAGGCTTTAAAACCACCACTCTATCTGAATTGTGTTAATAATTAAAACATGAGCAGTAATGAATGAAAATTTGCTGGAAATGGCAGCATAAAAGCCCATCTTCTTTTTTTTATTGTTTTACATACTCAAAGATATCTAAAAATGGAAGCAAGTGTGCCAACTCTGAAAAGTGAGAGCCCCAACTTTCAGTTGAATTAGCTGATATCTTACCCTTAGGTGGGACTATTGTGACTGAATTAAAATTGTATTCCAATTATAACTTTGGAAGTTGCTAAGAGAAAAATAATTATTATTTTCAAGTACCCGATCCTAAACGTAGAAGTAGGAATTTTTACTCTAACTTCGTTTTGAAAAACAATAATCATATGACTTAATGTACACATTTACTTTAAAATGGAAAGCACATATTTTGTACAAAATACAGATTAGTCCATTTTAGGACTGCCAGTTCACAACAGACTCACTGGGGAGTTTGATCTTACAGTCAATGACCATGTATTTCCATCTGCTTAGTTTTTCTTATATGATTACCTTAAAAGAATTCTTGCCATATGTCATTTGAATCCTTTGAGGCCTTTGAAAGAAAGTGAGAAGACTACTTAAGCAAGGTTTGTAAATGTATATGTCTGTCCATATGTATTAAAGTATACAGATAGTTTTTATCTTATGCCATACTTAAATTTATTAAAAATAAATTAAATGTACCGAATTTTATTAAAGTATGCAGCTTATATAGTTTATTTCATTTAGCTTTTGCTGACATGTACCTGTGAGGGAACAAGCTCAAATATTTATATTAAAAGAAAGAAAAAATTCAGAGGTATGCCCAGCAGAAACATTTCCTTTTCCACTTACAGAGATATATTCATGCAAATATCTGACACAATTCAAGCAGGGTTTTTTTTCTTTTTATAATCAATTGTGGCAATCAAGAAATTTATATTGCTTAAACCAGACAAGGTTATACAAAGTACTAGGCAGGATTTATCATGCAGCTTTCCTAGTGCACAACAATCCCACCTCGAATTACTTGCTCACTTCTTTCCTAACCTGTAGTCCTAGTATTGTCGAACTGCACTAAACAACATAGATCCTGACTGGCATTTATGTATCTACCTGCTAAGCAAGTTCAGTCCAGTTCAGTTGAAGCAAATTACATGTACGATGGGTCACAGTGAGAGAGAGCAGATCCCGTGAGCCTTGTTTCTTTCTGCGCACTTCAAAGGGGCAGGGCCAAGACTCCAGTGGGCAGGAACAAAGGATGGGAGAAATCAGCATTCAACAGGAACAAAATACTGAACTTCCAGGCTTTTAAAGCAAGTTTAATATCAATATGGTCTTCATAATTGCCAGTTTCTTCAACCGAAATCTTCAGGACCTTGCAGAGGAAGAATGGAGGGATGGGATGCCTTAGTCTGGTCTGAGCAAAGCTTTTTCATCAGTATTACTTATGCAAGTGTCAAGGCCCAGATCTAGAAGGATAAAGAACCTGCTTAACTACTTTGCAGCTCAGCAGCAGCATACAGTGAAATGTGCTGCAGAAACAGCTCTGAAGTGAAGGTAGAAAATTGGTCCAAAGTGATTAACTCCCATTTCTCAGAGAATTGCCCAGCCTTTAATCAAAATCCCCAACACATGTAGCAGACTGTCGTTGCTAAAGCTGTTAGATAATGTGTTACTGATTAAGAGCATATATTGTGTTCTTGCAGAGTGTAGTCACTGAACATATTCAGTCTTAAATTAGTCTTACTGTTGCCACAAAAAGATTTGGTGACATGGGGTACACACTAAAGTACCTTCAGTTTTTATTCCACACTTGAATCTGCATGTGGAGTGGATTCAGCCTCTTTGCTCTGGCTTTGAAGAAGGAGGCATCCTTTTTGAAAGCTGGATGCAATAATCATGGCCACACATCCCTCTTCAGGAAGTCTCACTGGTGAAAAATGTGCCCAAAGCTTTTAAGACTGCATTATCTGACTCAGTTTTGGTAACATATGCAAAGTCGGGAACTTATCCTTTTCCAGATCACAAACAATTAATATATTACTTTCTTCTGGTAGAGCATTAATCAGGATAAGTCAAGAGCAAGGCTGAGAATCTTGTCTCCTTACATCTCAGTGCCTGAAGAATTTATAGTAGTTAAAGGCAATGGAATGAAAATAAAACACTTCCTTACATCGTTTTCTTAATGTTGTCCTATTTGTAGAGCTATCTGTCTACCAGTCAGCTACCTCAGTGACAGCAGCTATCACAGCTCTGTAACAATACTTCCCATCCCATTCTCCTGGCCATCTACAGTGCCAACTGCTTAAAAATAACAACCCCAGGGGCATTGCAGCTGAAATGAGGTATGCCCAATAAAGGATTCTCTGCAGCTATCTTTGCAAGAATCCTTCTTCATCTATACCTCTCCTATAGACATAGTCTCACAGAGCAGCCACCCACTGGGAAAAACAAGCTGCTGTTATTTCTCGGTCTGCAGAATCTCTTCCTGTGCTCAGCTGACTTTGTATAAAATTCGGGAACACGCTTCCAGTGAGCAGAACATTGCGTTTCACCACTCTCCTGTAAGTGATGCATCACAAAATGAAATGTCCCTGATCCACTCTGTCCCTAAATGCCCTAGCATTGGCATTAGAGGGAGGAGTATGTCAGCAGTTGCTCATAGCCTGTCAAGAATGGGCTGCATCCTTTCTCTAGCAATCCTGGGAGCAACATCGAGAAGACTTCGAGACACTGTCCTCCCTCCCTGTGGGGTCCTTCACACTCAAGAGTAACAAACCTCTTCATTCTTCAGCATCCAGGCCTGAAGTTAAGTTGTGAAGAGTTTGGGATGTTTGCAAAGGGTTGGGATATTGACACAGATATAGTCAGCTTGGGAGATAACTCTGAAAGGCAGAGAACAGAGCTAAAATTCAGCCCAAACCATCCCTTTACAAGGCTGATCAGAGAGAACAGTAGGTAAATAGACTGATTCTCCCATGCATTGTGAGCCTGGTTTTCAGACTGATATTATAGTACTGTTTGTCTGGATTAAGAACTGGGCATTTTCGGTGGTATAATTGGCCCAGTCATGCTCTTCAGGATTAAGAAACTATAGTTTTGAAATAGTGGCAGCTGTAAATTAGTTCTACAAGTACCATGTAAAGCCTAATTTTTAAATTGTTATTAATTGGAGAAGGATGGCATGAAGGAATGGTCTATGTATAGTTAATTAAAGCCTTTCCAAAAGCAGGAGTTTGGTGTTTGCAGGAAGCACTGATGGACATGTTTCAAGAGGCTGAAGCATTATTTGCTTATTGTGTTTGCTTCCTTCCTACTCATACTATATGTGTGCAGTCCCATTCTTTCCCAGATTTCACTCACTTCCAGCAACTAGGGAATTTTATTCTCTTGATGTACAACTGTCTTGTTTGTTTGCTTTTCATCTTTTTCCGTTTTTGTAATGGAGATTCACAACAGAAGAAGATGACTTAGGGTGTGCATCTTGTTCATCCATTGATTTGGGATCGGGATTTGGTGTTTGTGCCCTTTTGTTTTGCTCTTACCATGGAAGAAGGCTCATTTCTCAGAATCACCTGAGTCTTTTAAGTTCCTTCATCTTCAGTCAACCTGCAAAATTGGCTCTTTCTCTTGCTATTTTTTTTAGTAAATTATAGTTTGAGTTTTGTATGTCCTTAATTTTAATTCAAAAGTCTTACTTTAGGATCTTGGCAAAGTTTATTTCATTAAATGTAATGAATGTGTGAAATTGATGTGTTGTGGCAGTTTCCAGGATTACCTTTGTTTTACACAGCTGCTCAAAATTGCTGAATTCAGCCCAGAGCTGACAATGTCTCCCATCCACCGTGGTAGGCACAAACTTGCATCTATGAGTACAGGTTCAAGTCAAGGATATTTTTCCTACCTGATTTTTCTTCCTTTTTCACCACTTCTCCTAAAAAAGAAAAAATCAAGCAAAGGAAGAGCAGAAGCAAAGATTTGTGCATAGCAAGAGAATAGTTGTATTTCAAGACCTTTTACAGACTAGGTCATGTGGCAGCAGAAGGGAGAAGAGCAAATATCCTTCTTTCCTCCACAGTTCTGTCAACCAAGAGAGCCTTTGCATTCCTCCATGTGGAAAGATGAAGAGAAGACTCCTGATGTTTCTCTCTGTTGTGTTACTGTCAGAGGAAAGGGGCTTAGTGGAAGTGTTTGACAGTAAACCTGGAAGTAAGTTTGAGAATCTGACTTCTGGCCTCCACGTTTGTTGATTCCACTTGCTTCAATTTAATACAGAAGTAACACGACATGAACTGGCCTGCTTCACCTAAGCACTCTGTTTGTATATCTAAAATCCTTAGTCTAAACCAGTTACATACTGTGAGGTTCCTTCATGTGCTTTGTGAGTGTTGTTTACCCCCAGATTTACATGCAGGAACTGTGTCAACAGGGGGTTTACCCTTCACACACTAGGATCCTTCCTGCTGTCTGATATGGTATCATAGATATGGAGAAGCTCCAATGAAGCTGGTCTGAGTTGAAGCTGGCTGAGTCTGGTGTAAATGAAGGCAGAAATCAGTTAGTTGACGCGTAGACTTAAAACCCCTTCAATTCCTACCACAATAATTTCCCATACCCTGCTCCTTTTTCTCTAGTGAGCCTTCTGTCGTGGTGGGACTTTCTCACCTTATTTCCCCAGTAAAATCAACATGGATACATTATTTTTTTGGTTATTATTTATTTCAGCTACTGTATGCCAACCCTACCTGTGGTAAACAGACTACAGGACTGTCCAGGCTGGTTCAGATCTGGTTTCCTTTTACCTGTAAGATTGTGAGATTGCTCCTTGAAGTGAGCAGATTTCTACTTGTTTCTCTCTAAAGTCTGTAACCAAAGAATTAAGTCATGTACGCTGGAGTTTGTGGCAAATAAGGCTCAAAAAAATGATGCTATCAGTACTTGATCACATATTTGACAGTGGACTAAAAGACAGCATCTCCCAGCTTCTCTCTCTCCTTTGCTTAATTGGTTGGGGTATGGTGCCAGTAATGCCAAGATTGTGGTTTTGATCCCAGTATGGGCCATTCACTTAAGAGCTGGACTCGATGACCCTTGTGGATTCCTTCCAACTCATGTGATCCTGTGATTTGTTGGCCATTGGTGTCACAAGGTCGGGGAGAAGATGATGGTGTGTTCAAAAAGAGGGTAACCTAATGGTGTGAAGCCTCAAGAGCAAAGCATTCTGTTCACAAGGCTACCAAAAACCAGTGTCATGAGGGCTGACGTATGTGACATCACCTTCACATACAGCATTCATGTGAGCTGTAATCTAACCAGGACAGAAGAAAAAATATCATGCTGTGCTCTATATGCCTTCTGTAAGGGCCAGGCTGGTCACTTTTCAGGAAGGAAGGAAGGAAGGAAGGAAGGAAGGAAGGAAGGAAGGACCCCACTCACAAAGGATTCCCAAGCACTTCCCTCTTTATTCATTTCTCCTACCATGGAAGTGTTCCACTTCAGCTCAGTCCCTGAGCACTGTCCTACCTTTCCAATAATTTTTCCCCTTGGCAAAAATACTGACATAGTGAACCTGTTTGCTAGCTGAGCACCTTCATACTGAGGACAGCAGAACTCATTCTGAGTAACTTCTCAGGCTATTAAAGCCCAGTATCAATAGATACCAAGATAGAGAACAGAGCTGTAGGAGGCATGTCAGCCTTGGATGTAGCACCTCTCCTGTCATAATGACATAGGTAAAGCATTGTTTATTCAGCTTTGTTCTGTATTTCTAGCAAATGTTTCAATCTTGTTTCACAATACAACGCACGTAAGAAAATACTTGATGAAATCTCAAGTACATATTTTTTAATTGATTTTTGGTGTTCTATATGAGTCGTATAAATTAAAGAAATACTTTTGAAAGTAGGTGTTTCCTTGGTTCCATTTCATTGCCACCGTCATTCTTCGCAGTATTTCAGAAAGGATTTCTGAGGTAGTCTTTGAAAAATGACCTGATTATGATTCCACATAAACCACTGAAAAAATACTCACCAACTACGACTGAAACCCATTTCAAAGTTTAAATAATGACATGCTGATTTGGAGGAAGGAAATGGAGGTAAAACTGAGAAGAAAAAGATTTTATGCCCTCGTTTTTGTCTAGCCAAATGAATGAGCAAAAGTAGTTTTTAGTGTCAGGAAAAGAAATCCCAAAAACATTAAGAGAACACTTTCCTTCAAGGTATTTCCTTAATTTTCTTGCTTTCCTTAAACTGGGATGGACAAGAAATAGCTCTTGAGCACTGTAAGTAGGTCAATCACTGTTCTCATGCCCAGACCACATTCCCCACTCTGGGAAGCAGGATACCAGCAGGGCTTGCATATATGCACTCTCTCTAGGTCACATGGAGGCTTCCTTTCCTCCCTGAAAACAGTCCCATTTCTCATTGGATTGGGGGCACACTGGGAAGCAATTACTATCATTTGCTTTTGAATTGCTCCCAAGCATTTCCTCTTCTCTTGGTTCTTCAGGTTATATTATATGTGTCTTCAAGTTCTAAGCCAAATTCAAGTTTTGCTATACAGTCATATGGTACAGGAGACCAATGATTTCAGTATTAAACCACCTCCAGACACATATAGTTGGTGTGTATATTAAGACTGCTTTTTGAGGGGGTCTACAAATTTAGGGCTATTATCTGCCGTGATGCCATTTCACAAGGAGTATGAAGAGAACGCCTTCCACAAGTCCTAAGCACCTCACAGCCTTTTTGACAGTAAATGTGAGTTGAAATATGCCAGATGTCATGTTTCAGGACTGGTGTTTTGACCATTAGCTATTCCATTAAAAATAGCTTCCTCTTTAAGAACAAGCACAATTATTACATTTTGGTTTTGGGGTTTTTTTTACCACGCAAATACAAATGTATAATTTGACCATTAACATTCCTCCATTCTTCATATTTTTAAAGGACTAAGTTACATGCTCAGCCCTCAAGAGACACAGGACTCAGACCCAAGTTCATTGCTTCCTGGACAGAGCTAACTTCATCTAAGTGGGGACCAAAACACTTTGACCTTTGGCCAAAACACGGTGGTGTTTGAATGATCTTTTTCCACCTCATTCATCTAGAAATCATTGAAACAATTTCTGATCTCTCACAAAATCAGTAAGTTATAATATTTTCTTGCATTTTACAGGATTTCTGCATGAAATGGTACAATGTGAGCATTAGCTCTTTTCTTGGCATTTAACTGGATACACTTTCACACACGCTAGCCTTCATATTATTTGAAGGTCAGATTTAAATGGAAAAGGCAAATGTGTAGCAAAAAGACTGTAGTAAGTCAGAGTCTCCTTCTGAACCACTATATCTTAAAAATGTGTAATCGAAGTCTTGCCAAGAAAAAATCTTCTTGGACACGTTTCCATGTGTCCAGTGGGAAGGAGCTGCTGCACTGGGTTGTTTGACTACAAATTAATTACCTGACTTTATTAGTCAAATATTCACTTACGATTAAAGGAAATGTGCTCCTAAACATTAGTGGATAATGTGTGAATCATTTCATCTATCTGTCTTTTAATTAGACACCTATAAATAAGCTGGCTGTTGCAAGGTGCTCTATAATCAGGTTACCTAAACACTAGCCCTTTCCTGGATTAGCATTTACAATTATGTGAGATAGCTACAGATTGTTAATTGTTACTGTTTCTTCTATTATTATTATTATCATCATCATCATCATCATCATCATCATTTAAGGAACAGGCAATATGCCCCATTGCAATTTTGCATGCATGTCTGGGAAAAAAAAGTAGATGACATAAATCACATGCATAATCTCAGGAGACAATCATTTTAAATCTTAATTGGCTGCCTTTTAAATATCATTTAAGGTCTCGTTTTCTCTGCCTCTCTCTCTCTAGTTAAGAAGGTGTTGTGTCAAAGTCTATTACCTTGCTGGACGTCTCTCCTCTAAGTTTTTTTAAAAAAATAGAACCATCAGCAGAGGTTTGAGAGGTCGATAAAGCTTTTAGATTTGGAGATGTTTTCAGGGAGCCCATTTCCTGCGGCTAAGAGTTGTTAATGGAGCTTAAGGAATTATCTTATGACTCGGGCTGGGAGAGCCGTATATTTCTTCGCTCCTGTTCCCTTGTCGAGGCTGAATATGCTCCTGTCAAACTCGCTTAATGAAAAGTAACGCGTCGCTGATTACAGTTTTATTTGGGCTCTATGTAAAAAGCACTGTTAATTTAGCATCCCCTCCTTTGTGTGTTTGAATTTGCCATGGCTGAATGATTTAGAGTCTCTCAGTTTCAAGACGTTTCTCTATGATTTTTTTCCCCTCCTCTTTCTTTCTCAGTCTGCCTTTATATTTCTGCTTTGTACAGACATACAAGCTGCATGGCTTTCCCTTTCAGCCCTGCAGCTTCCTCTAAAGCAGCAGAACCTGATCTTTGACTTGTGCTATTGACTCAAGTGGCAAAATTAATTTCTCACACTCTTTAGTTCATATTAAAAAAAAAAATCAAAACAACCAGACAACAAGAACCCCAACCCTTTTGAAAGACCTCTGCATTTCGTGGCTGATCTAAGTCGTAAGGTTTGTGTATTAAAGCAAGAAACTGTTTTCCCTCCCCCTTAACTGACACAGCCTCCTCTCAGGATGGGCAATGTTTTGGTGTGAGCGCACGCAGGCACAGGCAGATTTACCAGACCCGAGATACAGCTGGTCCCCTGGTCTGGAGAGCCCTGCTCTTGTTATACAGCAGTCATAAACTTACTCAAACTTGTTTTATAACAACAATAACACGAAAATGAAGGGATAAAGTGTTGATCCGCTTTTCATTTGGCTTCTGGTATTTCAGTGCGCCTGTGTTTTGGCCACAGTGTTAACACCTTCATTTTAACTCCGGAGGAGGGGGGGAGAGGGGAGGGTGTTGCCTCCCAAACAACGGGATGTCCGAATTGAATCCTGGACCCAGCCAAAGCCGGCCAGCAATGACTCGTAAAATGACTTATGTCGGGTTGCGGGGTCACCCGCCGAGAGCCAGCCCAGGGAGGCCGGCGGGGACCGGCGCCCTGCAAAGTCAGGGCGCTTTTCAGACTGAGACAGATTTTTGGCTGCTCGGTGGACGAGACCTCTCCTTGCACACAGACACACAGAATCCACACACACGCTCGGCTGTCGCTGCGTTAGGAGAAAGAATGGAGTCCCCTTCCACTCCACAGAGCCTCTGTCGCATGGAAACCGAAGCCCACCGGGAGCTCCCGTGTCCCCTCCAGTCCCTGCACATCCAGCGAGGCTGGCACACACAAACCTCCCCGCTTTAACATCACCCTCGCAGCAATCAGAGGGGTTTATACCCCATCCCGCTTGACTCTACCAATGGTTTGAGGGCAGCCCGAACACTCGTCTTCCTCCCCTTCCCTCTCCCTCGCCTCCTTCATCCCCGTCTCTTTAGTTTGGATGAAAATAATTTGCTTTGTCTAAAGGGTTTCAGAGGCAAAGCTCGCCGGCCGCCCCGGCTGCATTAAAATTCCTGCCGGCCCAGCCTTTAGCTCAGATCGCGGCTCCCCCGAGACTCCACTTTCGCTATTACTGTCAAGTACCCTTGACTCTTTATTTTTGCCCTTTTATCTATTACAACTAATTCGAGTTCTTTTGCCCTTTTCAGTTTAAGACGTGGGCTTTCTGTAAAGCCTCCCCCTGCCACCGAGCTCTCCGGGTGCAGAGCCTTTAGAAATTGAGGGGTTTACTGTCAAAATGAAAATTTCACTTCAAATTATCTCGGCTGATGCACGTTTTCCAGGCCGGGGGCTCCTGTCTGAGCCTTTTGACAGCCAGATCAGCAGAGGGGTTCAGTGATCTCGATAATATCATCCAAGAGAGCGAAAGTCAATACAATGACAGGGAATATGACTGGATACAATCCAATTACGGCTGCTCGCAGAGAGGGGAAGGGCTTGATCTGATCTCCGCACCTGGATTCCTTTATTCAGTCCTTGCACTAACAGGTCTCGCTAGAAACTTCACAGGCTGGAGTATGTTATGTTTTGGCTGAGTGTTGTCTCGGTTGCGTTTATAGTTGCCTTCATGTATATATTTTCCCTTTATTGTATTCTTATTTCTTTATAGTGTAGGGGGTTGGACTGGCGGGGAGCCGCTGGCGTGGGATGAGCGAGAATGCTGGGAGGCAAGGAAGGCTCTTCTGCTTGTCCCGATGTCAGCTCGGTCCTTCGGGTGCTCTCGGTTTCTCCCCGCCGCGCCGGGCGCCGAAGCTCCGGGGTTTTAGGCCGGCCCGGGTAAGCCGGGGTCTGTTATTGCCTCGCAGTTTCTTTTCCAGCAGTTTTCCCTGTCTCCCGGTCCGGGGATCAGTAAAGTTTGTTCCCATTCCGGGGAAGGAAATGAAATCTTTTAAGCGCCTGTTATCTAAGTGGTAAATTGGCTGCGAGTGCTCCTGAATCGCACGTCGAGAGCGCTCTTCCTCCCTCTCTCTTTTTGTTGGCTGCACTCTATTTAATGTCAAAACGGTAAAGCATCTGTACTGAAGTGCTGAAATATTCATGGCGGATCAGCGATTCTCCGCACTGGCAGAGGAGCTGGAAAGCTAAAACGGTTCTTTAAAAGATCAAATTTTCCATGTGAATCAATTGCTCCGCGCACGGCGGAGGCGACGCCGCGGCAGAGCCCGGCCCTTGGGGGCCGACCCCCGCCCGCCCGCAGCTCGGGAAGGAGGGGAGGGGGAAGGGGGATGCTCCCGCCCCGCCGGGGCCCGGCGCTGCCCCGCGGAGGCACGGCCGGCGCGGAGCGCAGCCCAGCATCCCTCCTGCGCGCAGCGTGCCTCCCGCGGTCCGTCCTCAGTCCCGCGGCAGCGCTGCGCTGAGCCTCTCTTCCCCTCTCCCGGCAGCCTGTTGACAGTCCTTGGAATTACCGGGACCGGCTCCGAGGGGGAATTTGAAACACAGAAGTTGTTTGTTGCCCAATGCAAAACGCCACCACTTGTGTTACCTCTGAAACAGACAATTTATTGGAGTGAGCATACCTTTTAACATATTCTTTTTTTTTTTTTTTTGTCAAGATAAATTTGTGCAGTAGGTGTAAACTTAGTAGAAGTGCTGTTTGTGAATTATATGCTAACAAGGAAATCAGGAGGAAAAACTCTCGAAAAGTCTTTATAACTAATGTCGGCATGCCTTAAATTAAATCTGAATTAAAATTTCCCGTTTGTAAACTTTCGGATGTAAACTTTTTAAGTAGGTCTACACTATAGTACGTGCTTTTTGGACATGGAATTAAATAACTTTCACGACATTGTTCCCTTAAAGTCGCAGCCAGGAGAAAATGTTCAGAACAGCAATGAGCAAAGTCTTTCCACTGAACTGAGCAAACTGAACTTTAAATCCTCGTTTATGTTGTTTGTTAAAAAAAAAAAAAAAAAGGAAGAAAAAGTTTTATATTTAAATTTAAACTCTTGCAAGTCTCTTTTCAGTGTAGTTGACTCTTCAAGCGTTAGGAAGTCCTTTGCCCCTCGGCGGGCCTGTTAGGAGCAAAACATTTTGCTTCCTGATTTGGGAAACGCCAGAAACTCTTTGTTTGAGTCATGGTGGGCCAGGTTTGAGAGCTGCCCCTTGAGCACGTTGGCGCCGTTCCCCACCGCGCGTCCCAAGGCGCCCGTTTCCAGAATGGCTCCTTTGGTGGTAGCCCAGGAAACTGTTGTGTTGCTCAGGGCTTGGTTCAAAGTACTGTGCCTGAACAGGGGGTCGTGAAACACCCCGTCCACCCAGTTCCTGAGGTTGGTGACCGGCGAATCCTGGTGCCTGTCGATGACGCTGACCGGAGCGGGGGCGGCGGCGGCGGCCGAGCCCCCCGGCCGTTTCAGCATGCAGGAGGGGTACTCGGCCTGGTTGAGGGAGGTGGCGGTGTGCGCCAGGGACCAAATCCTGGGCTTCGCCTCCAGCAGCTGCTGCCCCTGCTGGAAGCACATCTTGGACTCGCAGCCGCGCTGCCGGGCGCCCAGCGGGTCGGGGCCGCACTCCTCCGCCGCCGTCTTCAGGCAGCTCCGCGCCCGCTCTGCCGCCGCCGCCTCCTCCTCCTCCTCCTCCCCGGCGGCGGCCGGCGG